>JAOVYW010065685.1:0-21551 GCA_025775045.1 Hiodon tergisus
CATTCAAACAGTGGTTCCAATAACATAGATATATAGACAATAGTCATAAATATATTTAAAGGGAAGGAGAATGGCAATGACTTAGCAGTACTTTAAATTGGATTATAAGAGTATTAGTCTCTAGCATCAATGGGACCCAACTTCTCCCGTCTGACTTGTAAAGAGCAAACTCCACGCTGTATATTGACCAGTTTGCTTCTCTCCACTAGTAATTGGTTACAGTACAGAATCTGAAGGGCCTGTTTTCCTGCCGGACCAATCCGACCAGCCCTGTACAACGGAAACCTTCCGTGGCCAATGAGGCACTTTAGTGGTGTAACAGGGGAATAAAGTCGGTGAAGTCCGCAAAAAGACGTTACAATAAAGCCTACACGCAATCACTCTAGTCGTCTTAATACCAAAAAGTAGGTTTCATGATATTTGTATATTTTACATTGCAATTGTTTAAAATAACTAAAGGCCATTAGGTGTGTTCCCAAAGTTTGCTAAAAATAATTGGAAATGTTTTTCTCCAGGCTTTCTTTTTAGAGGCTTCGATCATCTCGCGGAAATTGAAGTATTTTCTGGTTCTTGCCATTGTTTCTTTGTGCTATGAATCACCTTGAACAGGCCGTGTTATGGCAGTACAATTTTCTTTCAGACTGTTTATATCATATCTATGGATCAGAAAATTAGTCTGTGGGATAGCATCAGCTTCTAACATCATGAAAAATTGATGGTAAGTTTTATTAATCACTCACTTTAATGTTTATATTTTGGGCCGTTCAATTACATTAACATAGCAGACCACAATTTATTGCAGTAAGATCAACTCTTGGGCAGGGAAGGGATTTAATTAATTTCCTTGGAGGTGGAAGTTCAGGTAGCCTCTGTGCAATACTTAATTCGAGTGGAGCCCAACACCTGTGTGAAATCCATCAAGACCCACCACCTCCCAGGTTGCATAAACAAGGACACACCTGGGGAGACTTCTCCTCACTAGCATGGAGCGATATCTCCTCACCATCTGCCAGTGCTCCCAGGTTGACCTGTAAACACATGCCTACCAAGAGCGGCTGCATGTAAATGTTGTGGCTTGTCGCTGACATCCCAGAGACGATAAGGCCTGCAAGGTTAATGTCTGTGTTTACAGTGAGAACTCATTCTAGAAAATGTATTCAACCACAAGAGTAGTGTATAGATTAGGTGAAAGTGAATGTTTAGATGTTTAAATAGAAACATTCTAAAAGTTTCTCATTACTAAGAGTACTTGTATGTTAGGTTGAAGCTCCTATTTTCAAGAAGTGTATGTAAAATTACTTAACCCTTTTATAAAAAAGTTTTTATCGTACAAAATATGCAGTGCAATTAGAGTGTATGCCGTTTATTAACCAACTAGCCCAAAGCAGCCACAGCTAGAGTTTATAGCTATTCATATGATTTCAGGAATTTGTTCAAGCTAATATGTATTCTGTATTTTAACACACGGGTTATTCCTTCAGCAACTTTCTTATTTTCAGAAAAAAAAAAAAACATGACTCAAAGTTTTAAATTGAAAAGATATATTGTAAAACTTTGCTCATAAGAGGTGTTGTAACATTGGATCCCTAGCTGTGCGTCACATGGTCCCTGACTGACCCTTGTGCCCTGTGCAGCATGCTGACATTTCTTAACATTTACCATCTTTCTGAGCTGTCCTCTTACTGAGGCCACAGTAAACAAAAGGGAATTAAATGCATTATATCTGCTATTCAAAAGCGTAATCTAAATGAGAGATATTTTGACGTCTGAGTGGAGTGAACTTGCGGTGTGAAGTTACTGTTTTATATCCTACAGAAACATATTTTGAAGCTGTTCATAAAAAGAGTGGCCACTAAAGTAAAAATGTACAATATGCAATGTTTCAAAGACCTGTCTAATCAAAGTCTTGCAACAGCCACGGTCCCTGGTCTTGCATACAGAGACCTACATTTCAACAACAAACAAAGCTGTCTTCTCGTTTAATGGTGGAAAAAAGGGAAATCTCCCAGAGGATGTAGAATTCTAATGAAGCTTGCAGCTCTATGGTGGGAAATGTAGGACGCCATGTATACGATGTGAAGGGGCTACAGAGCTATGAGTGTTCTACTGTCCTAATAAAAAAAATAAAAAAAATAAAAACATGATTCATTCATATGAAAACAAACAAAGAAATGAAATAAATATATCAGTATGGGTTATTTTTCCTCTTTCAAAATTGCAGTTTAAAGACTACACTCCATCCATGTGTGGAGATTTGTGAAAGGCCTTAGCTGTTGATTACCAAAGAACTTGAATGTGTCTGTTGCTTTAATTTATGCTTTGCTGTTTCACCAATTAGCACCGTTGGCTGAAGAGAGAGTCTGCAAGTGGCAAGGGTTTTGCTAAGGAGACAGTAATGTGTTAATGAGTTGCCTTTGCTGCACTAATTGTGACAGCTCTGTGTCAAGGAGGAGAAAGTCCTCACCTTTGAAATGGCATGGATGGTGTTGAGTGGGTGTGTACTTGTGACTGTGGAAATTAGTTAAAAAGGAAGAAGAGTAATGAATGTTTTGAGATATAATTTTCTTTCTTTTCATAAAGCACTTTTTGCCTTTTGAGCCATAATGTTTTGTGGAAATCCTCATTGAGTCCCCTGCAATGGACAGGATGAGCAGAAGATGAACTCAAGTTGATACGGCTGCTTGCTGTTAACGTCTTCCACAGTCTAAAGTAAAGTGGCGCACAGATACGACAATAACGTAAACTGCTACAAAAGTTTGTTGTGACCATATGTCATCAAGGGCAAACTCTGTTAGTTTTGTACATAAAATATCTAGCTCAGGGCTGGATAACCATGGTCCTAGATAGGCATGTTATTTCAGATTTCTAAGAGCTCCCTAAATAACAAACCACTATTAGTTTTATTTGATCATTTAGAACAATAATGGATCATTTTTTGGTGGAACAAAAACCAGAACTGGGAACTCTTGCTTACCCTTAATTTAGATTTTAGTTATAATTATCCAAAAATTCTATCCAAAACCCTTGAACGTGCCGCTGCTAACTTCCTCTTTCTCTTCCTTTTGCAGATGATCTCCTGGACCCTCATCAATCTAGCTTCAAATCTAAACACTCAACGGAAACGGCCCTCCTCTCTGTTAGCGAATCAATATGCTCTGCAAGTGCAGAGGACAACTCGTCTGTCCTAGTCCTTCTAGACCTCTTTGCTGCCTTTGACAATGTCAATCACCAGACACTGATCTCTACACTGTTCCGAGATGGGAGACTCAGGCAATGCGCTGAGCTGGTTTGCATCGTATCTTTCTGGTCGCTCTTACCAGGTGTCCTGGAGAGATGCTGTCTCTGCCCCATACTATCTTACTGCTGGAGTCCCTCAGGGCTCAGTTCGGGGGCCCCCTTCTCTTCTCTTTATACATTAAATCTCTAGGCAGAGTAATCTCTGGTCATGGGTTTTCACATCACTGCTAGGCTGATGACACCGAACTTTTTCTCTCATTCCCTCACAGATCTCTGTGATTCTCCCCCCTCATCTCTGCCTGCCATCGTGATGTCTCCAGATGGATATTTGATCACCATGCTCAACGTGGCCAAAACGGATCTGCTGTATCTCCCTACCGAGCACACTCCTTTCCATGATGTCTGCATCACAGTGGAAGGCACCACAGTCTCATGAAGCCGCATAGTCAAGAATCTGGGATCACAATGGACCACGACCTGTCCTTCAAGGACTACGTTGCTTCAATGACTCGATACTGCAGATTCATCCTCAGCAACATTAGGAAGATCCATTCTTTTCTAACCGAACAGCTCCTGGTCCAGGCACTGGTGATACCACGCCTGGATTATGGCAATTCTCTTCTGGCTGGTTTCATTGATCAGACCTCTCCAGCTAATTCAGCATGCGGCTGCTGGGTAGTCTTCAATCAAAGGAAGTTCACTCATGCTACCTCCTTCCTCATCAAAATCCATTGGCTCACTGTTGCTGCTCAGATCCACCACAAGATCCTCACCCTCACTCATCAAGCTACCCCTGGATCAGCTCCTGGCTACCTCCACACTTTAATCACAGCGTACAACCCCAAAAGATCCTTGCGATCGTCCGCTGCCAGAAGCCTAGTGATCTCTCCCCTACGGATGCAAACATTTTCCGGGCAACTCTTCTCAGTACTTGCACATGGTGGAATGTCCTTCCCGGAATGCCCTTCAAGAGGAAACTGAAAACATACCTCTTCCGCCAATTCATCATGCCCCAAGTCCTAACCCCCACCACCACCACCAGGAACTGTTTGTAAGCTCATGTTGTATTATTGTTGCTTAGAATACTTTTACTTATTTTGATGTTTTGGCATAGATTATGATGGGTACATTTTGTGTTAGTTAAGCATGTTTATTGATATGTTATCCCTATGCAGCATTAGTCTTATACCTGTTTTCAGTCATTGTGAATAGAGCAAGATAGCACAGTTTTGTATTGCACTTGAACCCCAAAGCCGCAGCACTTTTGTACTTCGCTCTGGATAAGAGCGTCTGCTAAATGCCAAAAATGTAATGTAAAAATGTAATTATGAATAACATTAACTATATGTTAAGACATATATTATTTTGCTTATTACAAATATCTGACTATATTTATTTTCATAATTGATTATAAGTAAATTACATAAGAAGCATAGTTAAAAGAAGCATTACTCATTACTGCATCAAGCCTGGATTATTTAGCAATGTCTAATTATTTTAAAACTCTACTTTGAATTAAATGCATTTGAATTCACTGTTCTCTGTGCAAAGAACAATCCGACTGATTTTACTAGGGCATGTATAATAATTTCATTATTATAAAAAATGACTTCACTAGATGCAACGTGTAACCTAATTATATAGCCTACTTCTGGAGTGAGAGAATTTGTAATCACAGATCAATCACACATAGCCTGTTCAACAACAGTAAAATGCGCACTGTGACTTTTTATAAATTAGTAATGTCAAATGTTCTTGAAATATTGAACTAGAGTTATGCAATCAGGAACAACTTGAATGAATAAACTACATATAATAAAAGGAAGCCATTATTATGACTAAATTAAATTAATTTAATTCCTTATTTGGGATGAAGAGATTTAGCTATTTTATATAATTAAAGGGAACTTTTGTTTTATGCTTGGCCTTCACACAGATATTCTCAAAGAGAATGCTGGCCAGGCTTTTGTAGTGGATTACGTTAAAAAGTATCTTTGTAACCTTTAGAGATGCACTACATAGCCAAAAGACATCTCATTCCAAAATCGTAGGAATTAATATGGAGTTAGTTTTGCCTCATCAATAGCTTATACTCTTTTAGATGTTGGAATATTCCTGCGGGAACTTGCTTCCATTTAGCCACAAGAGCATGAGTGAGGTCAGGCACTGATGTAAGAAGATTAGACCTGACTCGCAGTCAGCATTCCAATTCATCGCAAAGGTGTTCACAGCAGTTGAGGTCAGGGCTCTGTGCAGGCCAGTCAACTTCTTCCACGCCAATCTCAAAAAACAATTTATATATGGACATAGCTTTGTGCACAAGGGGTAATGTCATGTTGAAACAGGAATGAGCCGTCCCCAAACTGTTGTCACAAAGTTGGAAGAACAGAATCACAGAAAGTTGGAAAAAGAAAGGGGCTAACTCCGAACCATGAAAAACAGCCCCAGGCCACGATTCCTTCTCAACCAAACTTTACAGTTGGCATTATGCATTCGGGCATATGGGCCATTCCAAACCAACATTTGTCTATGGAGACTGCATCGCTGTGTGCTTGGTGTTATACACCTGTCAGCAATGGATGTGGTTGAAATAGTCAAACCCACTCATTTGAAGGGGTGTTCATATACCTTTGGCCATGTAGTGTGTGTGTGTAACGTTTGACTACAAATCTACAAATTAGACTACACATCTGTTAAAGAAATAAATTGTGTTCGGCAGTCCTGCAAAAAAAACATCTTGAGCATTACATCATTCATAAGGGCAGATGCTAATTAATTAACCGGCCTATAGGGGGTAGATATAAAGGATTTAAAGCTCTAAAGTTGATAATCAACTTTACCATGCATATTATTGCATTTAAGCCTTTTGTATTATTATGTTTTTACAATGCACACTGCTACAAGCATCCAAACCGGATGTGTCTCAAATTGTCTTTCTTCAAAAAAGTTTTCCTCTCTTTGGGAAATTTTTCATGCATTAAGAATTAGATAGTTCTCTATTTGTAGAGGAGAATAAATAAATAACTGCTTGTCGGTGACTGTTAAGTGCTGTTAGCATATTGCTTTGCCTGTCTTGATGAATGGGGGAAGCAGTTAATCTCAGATGGGCTTGGTATAGTGCCGTAAGGCCCAAACAACAGACACAGGCTACGGTAATTGAATCCTTACTCTTGGCTAGCCGTCATTGCCAAATACATGCAGATGCCACAACTACTGCTTTCTGTAACATTTGTTTATTGAATAGGATACAGTTATTTTCTATGAACTCACCAAGGTTGTAAAATTTCATCTGTGATTAAAAATGGTTTCTAAAGATTCCAGTGTGTAGGTTAACCACCCGCTTTATTACAGTCTATTAAGGGTTGGCTCCTTTGTTTAATTATTAATTATTAAGCTATTATTAAACTATTAAACTATTATTAAGCATGAATAATTATTCTGTTATTCTTCAATTAAGAGTATTACTGATTGTTACTCATGGTATATGTGATCTTATCCCTGAACAATGATTGTTAGTTTTTCCAGTCTTTATAAATTGGTTTAGTTGTTGACAGTTGTCAAGCAATCTAGATGTACCGTCATGAGATACAGCGTGACTCAGTGAGGAGAATTGAACAACAGGCCAAAGAATGGTGGTTGGTAGAGAAGGCCTGGGGCACGGTAACTAGGGAACTAGCTACACCTTTGTGTTATTTATCCAGAGAGAGAATGGTGTGGTGCAGCTTGATCAGGATAGCTGATTTCCAGTCTCTACTACAGGCTTAACAAATGTTGTGCATGATCAAAATCACTACAACTAGGCTGAGATCCGCATATTTTCAAATCCTAGTGACGCTCTGACTTCCATGTTATATAGAAATATATTTTCTAATGGTATATTTGGTTGGGGATTGTTGGCCTTTAGAACTAGGTGTAGCTGCCAAGCTTAAAGGGCATGTGTAAACTAAAGGTACTTTTTGTTTAAAGACATCCTTTCCAAAGCTGATCTTTGGCAAAGCATTCTTATAGAGTTGCATCTGTTGGCAGGTGTTACTGACGACTGTAAACGTATTTTTAAAAGTTTTTGTGATATTCCTGGCGCTGATTCTGCCTTCATTAAAACATACGGTAACATTTATAACTCATATACATTGCTATGCAGTGGATAATTTGAAATTGTTTAATGAGCAAAGTAATCTAATAGGGCCTCTGTTACTAACTTGTGTTCATATCAACACTGATAAAAATTAATTGACAGGAAATAGTATGATATGGTTGTTAAAGTTTACATTAAAAAAAATTACCCCACTATAAAAGATCTGGACTAAAGGTCCAGTTTTAAAACTAAACTTTTAAAACTGAAGAAGTAAACTAAGATTCTTTCATCTGAAATGATTGATTCATAACCAATTCTAATCTATATATCAAGATAATTTGAAAGATTCCAACTGTATTTTTGTGGGCCATTTGTAATGTAATGTGAAGTCAGCAAAATATCAATATTTAAATTATTGTAGAAAACTAAAACTGTTGTTCAAATTTTGTGGTGACCCTATACACTCCACATGGTTTGTAAAATCAGCTTGGCATACATGTGAGCGGTGATAGTGGGCCATTTCTTTTCAGGCTGTTCTCATTCCTCCCATCACTTTGGCCTCTCACATGAACGGTCCATAGTTTTTTATTTCCTCATTATGTTTTAGCGGTCACGTTTTAAGTACTACACGTGTTACTCCTTCAGTTTCACTATAAAATATCTTACTGTCTGAATGGCATCACTTGGCTATATCTCCTTTTTCGTTCGGTCCTTGACTAAAATTGTGTTAAAAACTGCCCCTTGATTTGTTCATCCATCTTCTCTTTGGTCTAACTGTCTCTCTATTGCCACCTTTAAAAAATGTTCTCAGTTTTATGTTAACCCTCTGGTGTTTTTGTTCCGTTTATCATTTTTTAGTAGAATGTTAGGGAAATTGGATGAGCTGCTAAATATAAGAATTTATTTTCAACCAAAAAGATCAAAGATTGTGATAATATACAATCATATATAATCATGTAGGCCTACTTGTGTGTTCAAGTTCAATCGGGCCTTTAGCACCAAAGCTACGCCTGCTTGTTTTAGAGTTTTAGAGTTTTAGAGATGTTATTTGTGTGGTGGTTTGGATGCTGGTTTGAGCCCCAGGCAGTCGACACACTCTACACATAGATCAGTTGGATAAAAAACAGGCAGGAAATACGATCTCATTAGAGACAGTTACAAATAGGGACACAACAAACAGCTTAATAAAGTGTCATTATAAACAATTTAGTAAATTACTGTATTTATCTGTCAGTCAGAGGTGCATTCTATCTGGCAATTTGACCACATAGAATTAAGACAATTTGTACAACATCTTTATTGATTGGTCTGCTTGAGAAACTTTATGTGTAGCTGAGAAGCCTAGTAAAGATATCTGCATAAATGGTTACTATGTGAATAAAGCCTTATATAATCTGTTTCTGGCTATCTATATTTATAGATAGCCACATATTGTTATGACCCAAATCCCCTCAATTTAACAGGATCAAACAGGAAGTCAACCAAGTTCAACCTTCATTGCAATGTGCCAGTAAATTTCCCCTACCTTAAGTATCTCTTCAAACTGCTCCTGTTGTTAATCCTCCTATAGGGGCAGAGGGCAAGTGAGAGTTTGCGGCAATTGAGTTAAATTCAGAATTCTCATATTTGGAATACTTGAGTATTCCAAATATGTCTGGAATATAAACCTGGGGAATGTGTGTGTCCTACTCGAAATTTAATACATATCAACAATTTTTAAATAACCAACATAAATAGATTAAAAATAAGGTCAGAGAAAGCTAGAAATACAGGAAAGAAAACTGGACAAAATACAGAAGAGACTAACTGAAGTATAACATTTTAAGTCAAAGTTAAGTTTGAAGGGCTAAGGGTGTGAGGCATAAGAAGTTCTTTATACCGACTCTTCTATGGCATATAAATGCTTAAAAGCAGCCAGTGAGTCCAAGGGCACTCTCACCCTCATCTTGATCAACAAACGGTCCCAGTAAAACCCTGGACTCCTGCCATTAATGAGTCCAGAGTGCGGCACTAAGTTGTTGCAGTCGATCACCCGAGCAGCATCATCTGTTCCCATCATCCTGCCCTCCTTTCACATCTGCAAATGGCCCCTTGTATCTCCTCATGTCCCCTAATCTCTGACACGCTAAACTCATGCTGCAAGTGAAGCACGCACAACGTTTTCTTTGATCTGTAGTCTGATGGTCAATCTAACATCACTGGAAAAAAAAGATTTCCATAAATTGTGGGTGAAAACGAACAGAATTTTCTTCGTACAAAAAGCACAAATATATTTGAAATATTTCTTCTCCAGTGACCCGAAATAGCTAAAAGTGGCCATTACACATACTGAGCAACAAGACATAATGATATCATTATTGATTTGGCAGACACTTTTTTTCAGTTTACAAAGCATTAGAAACACGTAGTCCGTAGTACAAAACAAATAATTCAGAAAAATGGGAGTGCAAATATATATACACCTTGCTAGTACCCTTTTGCTTTCAGAACTGCCTTAATTCTTTGTGGCATAGATTCAACAACGTGCTGGAAACATTACTCAGATATTTTGGTCCATATTGACATGATAGCATCACGCAGTAGCTGCAGATTTCTTGGACGCACATCCATGATACGAATATCCCATTCCACCCCATCCCAAAGGTACTCTATTGGATTGAGATCTGGTGACTGTGGAGGCCATTTGAGTACAGTGAACTCATTGTCATGTTCAAGAAACCAGTTCGAGATTATGTGAGCTTTGTGAACGTTATCCTGCTGGAAGTAGCCATCATAAGATGGTCATAAAGGGATGGACAGCAACAATACTCAGGTTGGCTCTGGCATTTAAACAATGCTCAATTGGTACTAAGGGGCCCAAAATGTGCCAAGAAAATATCCCCCACACAATTACACCACCACCACCACCACCACCACCAGCCTGAACCGTTGATACAAGGCAGGATGGAGCCATGCTTTCATGCTGTTTACGTCAAATTCTGACCCTACCATCTGAATGTCGCAGCAGAAATCGAGTCTCATCAGACCAGGCAACGTTTTTCCAATATTCTATTGTCCAATTTTGGTGAGCCCATGCGAATTGTAGCCTCAGGTTCCTGTTCTTAGCTGACAGGAGCGGCTCCTGGTGTGGTCTTCTGCTGCTGTAGCCCATCTGCTTCAAGGTTTGACGTGTTCAGAGATGCCCTTCTGCATACCTCGGTTGTAACGAGTGGTTATTTGAGTTACTGTTTCCCTTCTATCAGTTCAAACCAGTCTGGGCATTCTCCTCTGACCTCTGCCATCAACAATGCATTTTTGCCCAGAGAACTGCTGTCCACAGGATATTTTCTCTTTTTTTTTTCTTTCTCATTCTTCAAAGATGGTTGTGCAAGAAAATCCCAGTAGATCAGCAGTTTCTGAAATACTGAAACCAGCCCATCTGGCACCAATAACTATGCCACGTTCAAAGTCACTAAAATCACCTTTCTTCCCCATTCTGATGCTTGGTTTGAACTTCAGCAGATCGTCTTGACCATGTCTAAATGCCTAAATGCATTGAGTTGCTGCCACATGATTGGCTGATTAGATATTTGCATCAACGAGCAGTTGAAAAGGTGTACCTAATATATGTATACAAGAGTGTATACAAATTAGTTGAATTATTCAGACAAAAGTGTTACCCAAGCCAATACAATCCAAGAAGCAAACACAGGATATGAAAATTAATAATGACAAAATATATGAAAATATCTTTTCTATATTTTAAGTGCCTTATAGTAAGTCTGTCTGCAAATGAAGATGTTTAAAATAGACAGATTTACATATTTAATTTTCAGAAGGCAGCAGAAGGCCAGTGACTCAAAGCCATGAGGGTAGCTCATTCTACTCAGAGGGGCCAAAGATTTGACTGAAAACTGCCTTTGGTTTGCCGAGGGATAGTCTTTTCTAATTGACAACAGGCTGGAGAAAGGGATGTAAGAGAGATGCGTGGGAGCCCTGTAGGCATCAAATATCAGTAGCAGAGCTTCAAAATGGATGTGGGTTGGACTATAACATCTTCTGAAGGAGATGAGGAAAAGAGACAAAGATTAGGTGGGAAGGCAAAGATGCAGTAGGCTAGAACTATTTTAGTAATGAATAGTTCAACAAAAAACTAAAATGGCCGTCATCCTGTGGATTGAGGAAATGGCAAATCATTCAAGAAACAAAGAGGTGGCACAAATTGCAATGTGTGTCACTAATGTAACAATGATGCATGAAGTAATTGAAGGCTTGCTTTCAATAAAACCAATGTCACCATCTGCATTGAAGTTCAACATATGCGTTATGCATTAAATCATGACAACCCCCATGGCAACCAGCGAAGCGAGGCGCTTTGTGCAGTAAGATACCTTATCTTTTCCTTTCAGCGTAGCATTATATTAGCCACTTACTCTGGACAAGAGGTTACGCAGTGATGCTTCAATACCTGTCAGGCATAGAGGACAAGTGTGCACGCAAAGCCAGACATCTCCAAAAGCGCAGCCCTGCCACCTCTGTGACGAACGGTGCCCTGAGCCGGTTGCTCATTGACTGGGAGCTATTTGTGCATATCAGAGCAAACAGATACGTGTTGCTGTCTCCCAGGGAATGAGGCGGATGCTCACGCCCACTTTGAGGTCTGATTTGCGGGAAGCAGCAGAGCACCACCATACCAGGTGATATAAACTTCCTCCCATGGCACTCTCTCCTGTGAGGACGCTCGATGCTGCAGTACGCCCACCTGAGGCGCGTGGGAGACGAGGCCAAACCTCAACACAGTCATTTGAGGGGGTGAGAACAGCTGGCTGTTAATTGCTGCTAGTTGTAATTAAAGCTCAAACAAATGAGCTGACAGATTTGGTGTGCAAGCTGGGCTCATACAGACATCCCACCAAGAGGCAGCAGAGGGTTAGGGGACCTTCTAATGGGGCTTGTTTTTTTATTTATTATATCCATTGGCTTAAACGATACATTCGATTTTTAAACTAAACATAAACAATTATTAGATTACACTACTACACTGATCACAGTCAAGTACCTCCAAATTAGTAGAATTATATAAATAATATGCATGTGAATAAACCCTACAGTATATACACCCATATTCTTTATAATGTAGGAATAAGTTATTCCCTGGCACACTGAGAGGTTTTGGAGAGGATAGCTTAGAGAGGAGAGGAAGTTGTGCTGACTGCCATGGAGACATGCTTGATAACAGGCGCACACAGTCAGCCTGACTCAGCTGCTGCCAAGCCAACAAGGCGATAACGAGTTGATTAGATTTTAATTATTTATATATCACCATCCTGTAAATCTTTGTTTTCTCTAATGCTGCGTCGAGCTTGTTCATGATAATCACTTATACTTATATAAGTTTATAAGTGTAACTTCATTTTTTACCCCCAATATCACAGTATCTGCTTGGTACCTTTCTCTACAGTATATGCCTGGTGGCTAGTGCATAAAATTTTTAGGAACTCTGTCTGAAAATAGTAATGCGTGACACAAAAGACCTGTTAGTCACTGGATACCAGACACTCAACATTAAAAATATGAATTATCAGGTTTTACCACTAACCGCTCTTTAGATCTTACATGGCTTTATTGAATTAGGTAGACTGTGTAATATATCTGGCGTCTGTTAAGACTGTCAAGCTGTTAGGACTGCTGATTGTGATGAGAACCCTGGCTGTGTATTGCATACTTCCTGGGAGAATATGTTTACGTACCTTCTTCACTTAATTATAGGACATTGCAGCTTGGTCTCTAAAGCAGACCTTTTTTTACCCTGCTAAATCAATAAAAGGTAAATAAATAATTAATATGAATTGAAAATGAAGATGACTTGCTTTCAAAATTACTCCTTTGCTGTGGCACACCTAAATTAATTTAAATGCACAAAACGACCTAAATGAGCAACAAAATTAAGTTAAATGGTCTGTGGTTCCCGCGGTCCAGAAGAAAAACATCTCTCTCCGTGAGGTTCCTTGGTCCGGTAGTGAACATAAAGTGAAGATTCAAGAATGAAGACCAAGGTACATTCTAAACATAGGGATAAATGTACTATCAGAATCGGGTACAAAATCTATCCCACTGAACACCGCCTAGTCAATTTAACAATCTAAACAATTCTGCAAAAAATGTCCTGCGGCTTTGTGGTCAGATGAAAAAGGCCATCCCTACAGTCCAGCATGGTGATGGCAGCATTATGTAATGAGGAAGTTTCTGATCTACAGGTAGTGGGAGACTTAGGGGAAAATGGGCTGAGCAAAGTAAAGGAAAATCCTACAAGTGTATCCTCCTGTTTCACTCCGCTATTTTTTTTAAAAAATGGGACCAAAATTCAATTTCCATCAGGGCAATGAGCCAGAGCCAAAGCCAAAGTCCAGAACTGCACTATAGTGACTTAAGGACATTCACTTTGTTATCTTGGTGTAGCCCAGTGAAAGTCTTGACTTGAATCAATGGCAAGAAAATTGCTGTCCGCAAACATTCCCCTACCAACCTGAGGGAGCTTGAGAAAATTTGCTAAGAAGAATGGTCAAAATTAGCTCCAGTCTGGTGTGAATCCTTCATATTGACCAAAGGGCCAGCAGCTGTAGTTGTTGCCAAAGGTGCTTTCTCTAAGTATTTACTTGGGTCTGAATAGTTTTGAATGAAAAAATAACATTTTTTGTGCACGTCATTTTAAATTCAACAAAATCGTCCATCATAGGAAGGGTCTAAATACATTTCCAATGCACTATAGGACTGCATGTGGAGCCTGCTTGTCCGTGTGCAGTTAGTATCAGCAATTGCACTAGAATGCTTTTCAATTGTAAAGGAGTAGAAATCAGACTTTTTTTCACAATTGAACATCATATCATTTCGGAAAACCTTATAATCACCTTTACCAAGTTATTTGGTAACACACCAGCTAGACGGGGTTGTAAAACACGTGCACTTTTGGAGAGCTATAGTTTTTCGTTATGTTTGCTTTATCCAAGCTCTCTAACACAAAATGAAGCAATTACTTGCTTCACTGGGCAAATTTGTCCTCCATTCTGTACCTAAAGCGGCTGATTTAAAGATATCTAGATAACATATAAAAGCAAAGGGATCATTGGTTGGTACTCCAATTTGTCCAATTACGGAATTAATTAGCTAATTTAGAGCTCAATTGGACCATGACTGAAGAGTCTGCAGCTCTGGGGAACAGGGGTTTAGGGGGCTGTGTGTGGGCTGACTAGGTAACCACAGGCACGTTGCTATTGGGCTGCAGCATGTTTCCATTAAGTGTGCTGTGAATAAAGTTTTAAAAAATCAGGAACAAAGTATCCTTAACAGATTTTATTTTCACCACCAAATTTAGTGTATGATCTCAAAATGTCCTCAGATATATTTTATAACTGTATCCTGCTACCAGATCTGTGGAGCCTTTTCTAAGAACATTTAATACATTGGCTGGTTAGTTGTGAAACAGCAAAAGTTCCGCATTCACTTAATCGGATAGCCTCCTCACCCTTTTCCATGAGGATAATGGAATAATACAGCTTGAGGAAGCAGGCCTACTTGTAGCACATATAAATGCTACAAAATTGATCGCGTTCTACTCGCGTACAGCTCTTTGTACTAAAGCTGTCTTTGATGAAACTGTAATGCTCAGCTTGGACGTGGCAGGTTCAGTAGCTCTCCTGCTTGCGCTGCTGTAGTTCTCCATGACAAGGGTAACCCAAGAGCAGTCGCTGGCAAAATGGCAGCTCAGGAAAATTAAACCTGACTGCACTGCTCACCCCATAGAAGAAATAATAC
This sequence comes from Hiodon tergisus, assembly GCA_025775045.1. Classification (NCBI taxonomy): domain Eukaryota; kingdom Metazoa; phylum Chordata; class Actinopteri; order Hiodontiformes; family Hiodontidae; genus Hiodon; species Hiodon tergisus. The sequence continues at coordinate 15,104 of JAOVYW010065685.1, forward strand.
ACACGGCTGTTGTGTCCAAGAATCGTTTTCAAAAGCATGAGTCATTCGCTTTATATTATTCTTATTTTATCCATTTTTACCCTTGCATGCTGAGCACGATTATACGCCGAACACGAATGTGAGGATAGAGCTGAATGGATCTTTTCTAAAGAGAATAACAAAGTCTAGCTTTTGATATGGAAGGCAACATGTCACTGTTAGTACTGTCCTAATAACACTATGGGAGAGAGCAGGAAGGCTCGCTGAAATACAGTTTTTCGTAATTGTGCCTAAAACTGCCTAGGAATGGGAACTGAAAGTTGTTGGAAAGGTTTTGACAACTATAGGGCACACACTTTCTTATAGTCTCTGATTGTTGTGTCTAGAGCTTGGTTTAGAGGACATAACAAAAAACATCAAATTAGAAGCTGGACCTTTGATCTAGTTTCTGAAAAACATTTTATTCAGTGATGGCCTGCAGTCTGTGTGGCTGAATCCAAGTTCAAGTATGAAAACCTAACTGCTCAGAGAGCCCTTCATTTCAAAGAAGTTAGGAAATAAATGATATATTTCTCGGGGTATTCAACATTCATAGAAAGCCACAAAAAGCCCCAGAAGAACAAAACACATCAAACCGAGAGAAGCCCCGAGACAGTTTCCAGCTGTACATCACTTCCTAAGTGCTGGTGTCTTGCTCTTGTAAAGCATTCACTGCTGAAATTGAAGGTATCTTAACAGGGCTCATTGTAGAGCAAGTTGTGAGTATAATACAAACCAATACTATCAGGCACGAATTGCAAAAATGAGCTAGACAACCCTTTCGTAATTGCAGGTGTGCATGTTGCTATGTAGACCCACTTTTACTATATTTTGTTAACTTAATATCTTCCAAATTATGAATGTACAGATTTCTATTATCTATAAGTCTAATCCGGTGTGCCCTATGCAAGCATATTGCAACTTCACTGAAATCCCCACCTAATCACATGCATCCTGATCAGATTGTAAAACACTTATGGATGTAAAAATATACTGCATTCTCCATGGCAAATGTACATCTTTGCATAAAGGCCCATGATTTACTGGTAAAATTTTATAAACTGCTGGGCAGTCAGAGTGGCTTGGAACAAACTAGATGCTGACATATCTTGATCAGTGTTCAAATGAATCACTCTAAAATGCTGTCTTCCTAATTCTTTTCAGAGGGGTGGCAATCTCTGAGATATTTTGTTCACAAGGAATATATTTCACTCTTACAGTGTAATAACATTCTGTCTGTGAATTTGTTCAACCTAGAGTTCCGGTGTGTCCATGTTCTCATGAATAATCATTCAAATGTATATATTTATCAGATGCTTTTATGCAAATCTACTTGCACGACTGTTAAGGCAAATACATTTTGCTCAGGGTCAAAGAAATTGAAGCAATTCATTCTGTTAGGTTTGAGTACTACAATTAATTGATAATTACAAAAACATACAGAAGAACAAGCTCTTTTGATGCTGCTATACTGTACTATACTAATATCAATATATTTCACAGTCGGTGTTAGCTATGCCTAGATGTTTTGTTCATGACTCAAATATTTATTGGAATGGATAAATCTCACCTTTCCAGACATGCTAAGAGAGACTCAAACACCACACACACACAAAAAATCAATTTTGAAACAATGCCATTTGATGTGCCTAATTAAAGCCTCTCCACCTCCCGCCAAAACGATGCACCTGGTGGTCACTGATTTGGACCTCCAACGCTGGAGTCAGAAACACAGTCTGACAACAGGCAGGCGTAAATTAGGGGCAGGCCGCCTGTAGCCATAACACCTCCGATTCAGATGGAGAAGGGCGCCTGAGGTGAGATCAGCACTCGCTGAGTGAGTGACCTTCAGAGAGGAGAAAATGGAGACATGCTGTCATTGACAAAGGTAAATCAATTCCCAAAGTCTATGGAGTGGGATGCAGTGATTAGACCACCCTGGTGCAATGGGTTTTTTTATATTAATTTAATTTTTATTATTATTAAAATCAGAATCACCAATTATTTTCCTATCATCTTCCCAAATGTGTTAATGCATCTCAGCTAGTCGCTACAAATCCTGCCACCTCATGGGAAGGGTGAGTAAGTGCAACACATCATCAATTAAAAAAAAAAAAAAACTCATGTAAAATATGTTTTTTTCACTTCTTAATATTGATCAGATGACAGTTAACTCAACAGAAATGTATATTTCTTGTTAACAGAAATGTTTACCATAACACTTCTTTCTTCTATATTTTTTTTATTCAGGTTTTGACATATGTATTTTACATTTTTATTGATTTTACAGCTGTCTCTCAAAGTCATTCTTACTGCTGCATGGTTAAATAAAAATGTTGCTTTTCGTTGCTGTAATCTTTGGCATATGGTCTTTTTTCTAAAAGGCTCCTTCAATTTCAAATGAAGAATGTTTGGAGAACCTAAAAATACCAAGTGCTTTTGTTCATTCCGGACTATTGTTTTAACTGTTTTAACTTGTATAAACCCAATAAAGGCTGGACCAGTCTTGAGTGAAATGATAGCGGTAAATTAAATAGTTTTTTTCAAATCTGTTATCCGTATTCCCATCTTTTGTCTTCCTCTTGGAACAGCAAGAACGTTTTTTGTCTAGTCGTTCTTGAAATCTTCTCGTGGTGATAACTGCATGCTAACTGCACGTAGAACACCCTAAAAATTTCATAATTCGCCTCCCCCAATTCCTGGTCAGTACTTTGATATTTTCCCCACCTGGATTGCCTCTCTGCTTGCGCTTCTACTGAATCAGTTTATACAGACTGCTGTGTTTCAGCTGCTCTACAACCTTGTAAAAAACGTTCATGTTTCACTCCTCTGCATCTCCCTCTACTGGTTTCTAATCGCAGCCTGTATCAAGTGATAAATCCTTCAGTTAGTTTACCTGGCATCCAGGGGTTTGGCAGTTTCCTATCTGCAGCCACAGATCCGACCTTATGGATCCAGCTGTTTACACAGCAACTGCTGCTTGCCTGGCTCCCTTCGGTCTTCAGAACCTGGACGCGTCCACCCTGCCTCTACTCCATCCGGGCTCCCAAAGGAAGAATGATCGCATGTTGAAAAACCCACAAGTTTTCTGTTCGCTTCCTGGTGCCCTGTTACTTAAGGCCTTTACACTAAGTCGATTTGACAGAATGTCTTCAAGAGAACATCAATTTAGTAAAGGCGTTCATATACAAAGGTAACAGACTGCTTCCTTACTTCTTGTAAGGAAAATGGGTGTAACTGAAAACTTTCAAGTAGTGGGGAAACCCAAAATATGAGACAACATCGATTGAAAGTATGCTGGAATTTATTTCAAAATCATTTGAAATTCTAATCCTATTTAATATATCAGGAGTAGACAGACTATATAGAAACCCAACACAAGGCTAATGCAGTCTGGTAAATCATTTACCTAACGAAAAAGAGTGCTTTATTGGAGCCGGTACATAAAGTTATTATTTTATACAAAATTCAGTTTTAACACCAATCATGTAGCTTACCACCTGTGTTACCTATATTGTCAAAGTGGCCCTACGTCATACTAAATGCAAATGAGGTGATAAATAAAATTGCACCGCATTGTTGAGTCCTTGTAAATGTAAATTAACTCTGGGAGTCGTCTTTACTTACATACATAATTTAATTTTCTGGTCCATGCGCTAGAGTACAAATACTACTATTCCCACAGTTCGTTTGGTTTCTTTTTCCAGCATAATGGACCACGCAGAAGGTATGCTTTCTTAAGAGAAGTTCCAAATCGCCACGTTCGTTATATTTATTTGAAATATTCAATTCCATGAGCTGGAATAAAATCTGGTGCTAGAGTCGGTTGCATATGATTCCATCAAAAGACTCAACTCATACTTTTTAAAATCCAAAATCGAGAATTTATTCTTTTGGGATCAACTTTCCATCCCTACGGAGAACTAATCCTAAGACTTCACGCCAGTTTTATCATTTCAATTGCTTCTTACCTACACATAAGGTTCACTTGATCACTGTTGGGGGGGTGGAATTATTTCACAGTTTTTAAGGTTTTAAATTCCCTACTGAAGACTTTAGTCAAACCCTGCTTGTAGAATGCTATACAAAAGAAGATAATTGAATCGTGTCCTGTTATCACCAGGTAGTTCTAAAAAACTATTTAAACAACTTGTATTGAGAAACCAAAGAACCAACACTGAAGATTCATTGATATGAACAAATTAATAAATGCCTGGTGTTAAAGTTACTACAAACAAAAGCAGAGGGTCATTATCTCCAGAACAGGGCCATATTAATTTTGATTACAATAAATCTGATCACTGCAGCATACAAAGTGCAAATTATAAATTATCTCTCTCTCGCAATGGATAAAAAAAAAGTTATTAGTAACTTTTGAGCATGAAATGGGAGAGAAAGAGATAAAGAATCATTTCTTTATTGGACGCTTATGATTTTGATTTTGATTCTGTGGCAATGACTGGTATTATGAATAATGCATCACATAAACAGAAAACATAGATTTGCACGAATGCTTATTCCTAATTTGTATTTATTTAAAAATATACCATTCATGTAAATGGACCGCTGTACTGACAGTTAATCACGTGGCTCTGGCCTGCTAATAAATCAGGCAGATAGGCATTGAGTCATTCAGTTACTGTTCCATCTAAATTTAGAATGGGTGTGACCTCAGTGATGAGTGACCTCAGTGATTTTGAGCGCAGGATGACCTTTGTTGAGTCAGGATTTGATGTAAACAGCATGAGTCCATGGACTCATCCTCTTCCTGCCCATCGTCTATGGTATAGGTTACTGGCGGTGGTATTATGGTGTGTGGTTTGTTTTCCTGGCACACACTAAGTCGTTTGATACCAACTGAGCAACATTTGAATGCCACAGCGTATCTGAACCATTATTGCTGTCCAGGTGCATCCCTTCATGGCCACAGTTTACCCTGGGTCACATACTTCCAGCAGGATAACACGCCATGTCACAAAACATCTATTGTCTCAGAACGGATCCAGGAGCATGCGTTCCAGTTCAAATTACTCGAGTGGCCTGTGCAGTCCCAAGCCCTCAACCCAATAGAGCATGCTTGAGATGAGACTTGCAGCGAGTCTGCAACGCCATCGTATCAGCATAGACCAACATGGCTGTGAAACGTTTCTGGCACCTCGTAGAATCCATGCCTCGAAGAATTCAGGCTGTTCTGGTGGAAAAGGGGGGTCCGGCCAAGTATTAGATGCATGTACATAATAAACTGACCACTGACTGTATTTTAACACATATAAAGCAATACCCTAATTAATGTGAATCAACAATAGTATTAAAATAACTGATCTACCATTATCTCTCAAATCTCTTAATAGAGGCTCAGAAATACCCAACACAAAGCTGATAAATCATTAAAGTGTTTTTGTTCTTGGCACGCAAGTAGATTTTCAACTTATTTTTTTACATTATAATTTTTTTCTTTATAAGTGGCTTGCGACTTTATCCTAGCTTTGATCTTTCCCCACCTCTCCCATTGCTCAGCCAAGTGTGGCACCCCCGAAGGATTGCTGTCATCTCAGTTCAATTCGGCATAAGAAAATTCTAGAAAGGGAAAAGTCCTCGTTATGATATTCACCACAATCCACTATCGAAGCAGTCTAAGTCTTGTGGCCCCACAAGCCATCACCACAGTAACTGGACAAACAAATGAAAGGAGGTGGGGTCAGAGGTTAATAGCTTCCTGCTTTAGTTGAAATGAGGGCCTGGCTCGAGAAATACATCCGTTAAATTATCGGCTATATTGTCTTATACTTAGAACCTTCTCTATTGGAGCTCTAAGTCTTCAATGTGTTATGTCAGGGTAGATGCAATTATTAGGCAACTATTTCTCATTCAGCTTGTCAATTCCCTTCATACGTTCAATGAGCAGAATTTATTTGCTACTTATCTGTAGGGCGGGAACTTCCCCTCACTTACCCCGCCCTCTCGACAGTCACCCAGACTAAACAGGCGATTAATTACGCTGATTGCTAACAGGTGCGCATGATTATGAGGCAAATTCCTCTGGCCCGCTACTATGCTCAATTCATTGTCAGCCTCTGGAATATGTATAAATGCTAATTAATATTAAGCTCTTTTTTTGTTTGTTATTTAGACTAATTCTAATGCAACCACCATTTTTGGTAACAATTGAGCTGAGCATGAAAAAGCTAAAACCTAAAAAGCATACAAAGACTCCACATAATGGTATAACCATTTTTCTCCATTATTACTAAGATAACAAAAGAACAACCTGGAATGGAACAACAGCTAAAATGCATGTTTCTTAACAATATCTTCTGCTACACAGACATCATGCTTCAAAACCAACAAGGCAGCCCTTTCAAGCAACTACTTTGAAAGCGGAAACTGCATCTGAACATAATTCACATTCTAAATCATCTTTCAACAAATA
>JAOVYW010065696.1:5946-21548 GCA_025775045.1 Hiodon tergisus
TAGCACAGCAGACATACATGGTAACATTTCATCAGTAGTAGCACAGCAGACATACATGGTAACATTTCATCAGTAGTAGCACAGCAGTTAATGGCATACACGATTAAACAGAACATTAACAACATGAGCCAAACTGACATAGGACTTTATATGTGTACTACAGGTCAATAAAGTTCAACAAAAGGAAACAATGTCGGTTAGGGGTACATGTACTGTGGGATGTGGAGGTTGAGGTATAGCATTTAAACACAAATTTGCGTCAGAGTCCTAGTTCAAGGTTAAAAAATAAAATAAAATAAAAACTAACTAATTAAACTCATTTAAATTCACTCCTTTGTTCCTTTATTGGGGTAAAGGTTTTCGCCATTTATGTATAGGCTGCAATTTGCAACTATAGGTGGCACTCTATTACCACATAAAGAAGCCAGTTCAACGCGGAGAGGGAGGTCTTGGCAGTAACAGGTTTAATTAGACAGAAACAGATTCGTACATGTTTGTTCCCCAGCTGCCATCCAGCCGTTTCTTTACAGTCTGTCGTTACAGTCTATATTGACATTTTTACACCCATTATAATAGGATTGCATACTATAATAAGCAAATACCTCTCATTTATAGTTATGAAATAGGTCTTGCTTAAAGACCCCAGAAATTATAGTATATATAGTACATATGATAATATCATAAACAGATTTTCTAGGTCAACAAACAGTTTGAAATGCAATTATAAATTATTCCAATATTCCAACTTATTTCTTATCCTCATTCTTTCTTCCATGCTCAGACGTTTATTCAATTATGACTGCATTAAATTGATAAAGTATATAAACCAATGACATTTGGATACCAGTTCAATTCCTAAAACACTATATATATTAATGTTATGCTGTCCAGTAGGCAGGGACATCATAAAATATAAAGAATGGGGGAGGAACTTTTCAATGTTATGACAGGCCAAATAGACTACCTAATAGAAAAGGTTGTCTCCTTTCCAGATTAAATAAAGAATCAATTAACAGAGTGATGACAACCAGGATGACATACCAACTGGCTGGCAGTCCAATCATGCCTTCAAATGAAGACCAGTTGCTTTGTCTAATTTTTATCGACCTGAACTTAATTGCAATTTTCCAGCAGGAGTGACAAGATGGATAGTGCCTGGGTGAAATTAACATTGTCGGACACATGTCGAACCGAGCAGCGCGTGATCTGCATGTACTGCTTTCGCTAAATAACTTCCTTTGCCGATAATGACTGCATTCCAGTTTAACAATACAACACAAAAGTTTAAATAACAAGGCCATGTGTCTCAACTCAGGCAGCAGCTTGAACTAGTTCACAATCGTTTGTTTCAACGTCGTAGGAAAATGCATTATCATGGAATGGATTAGCAAGAGAGATACCCTCTATAACTACGATCAATAATTTATTTGAACACTATCCATTTTCAGAATATCTAGTAGACATTCAATTTGGGTTTCGATAGCAAGGGGTGATTTTCTCAAAAACCTAATTTAAAATGTTATTTCAGGACACAGCTGCAGTGGAAGTTTTAAAATAGTTATGTTAAAACATTATATTATATTATATTAAAACTTATATTTCTCTGGCACCACCCTACAAATCAAATAAACATAAATACCCTCGTTCGTTCAATGAGTCTTGCCTGACTCTCCTGTATTACGTCTATAATATTTATATATCTATCCACGCAATTCTGTACCGAAGTAAATTGAGTAGAAAATGCACACACTGCATAGGTGTAAAAGGAATATTATTCTGCCTCTGGCATTCTATAAAGGTTGCATTCAGTAGTTTTCTCATTGCATAGAGCTTTTGGGTAATTTGGTTTCTTCAACATAAATATGTGGTTACTTGTTAATAGTTTTGATTTAAAATGAGAAACTGCTTGCTGTAGGCTGCAGTGATAATAGCTGATGCTTTTAGGATACACCCCCCTATGATCCACACGCATTTGATAAAGACTTGCCTTTCAAACCAGCTGCGCTGGTTTTTTTTTTTTTTTTTACTTCTATTAATGCAGAATTACTCCAATTACAAGTCTTTTTTTTCACCAAGGCCCCTTCCACTGTCCAAGTGAGATGGTGCGCACCTTGAGAAGCCAATCACAGGGCTCCTCATCGCCAGCAGCAGATGTAAGCAATTTACTTTTGATTTCTTCATATTCAGTGTGAGACGAGCTTCTCATCACCCCTGACCCGGGAGCCTGCAGGATTCTATCCCTATCAAATTAAAGCTCTCTGCTCACTTATTCCCCTGCGCTACGCCAGTACTAAGTAGCCATCTCGCTGCATAGCAACGGCAATTCAGCGTGCTCGCTCATACGCCCTGCCTCATCTGCTGCTATTAAGGAAGGTGTACAGTGCTTTAATTGAATGAGATTCAGCTAAGGAAGTGCAGTTAAAGGTAATTCTCCACCTTGTGTCTCAGGATAATTTTAGTGTCCTCTGTTAGTGAAGGTGTTAAACAATGGGGCCAAAGTAACAATTCTGGGGATCAGGAGCAGTCATGAGAAAGGTAGTGCCTCTGTCATCAAATCGCCATAGTAAATGTGCAACTGCTCTTCTCTTGGACAATTGCAGATGAATCTTTCTGCAGCTCTAACGAGACATGGCTTTACTTCCAGTTATTCATAAATGAACAAACCTGAATTATAGAAAGCATTATTTCACACCATTTACTGACCATGTTGGGATCAAAATTCATTCATTGGAAGTAGTTCAATTATCACTTTGAATTAAACTATTTTATATAATATTCAATAGAAATCAAAATTAAATAAGACTGCTATATCTGTTCTTACTATGTCACCCAGCAAGGCTGAAAAAGTAGATTTTTAGGATTGTAACTAATGTATTTCTTTATTGATTATTTATTGACTAAATAATGCCAGTGTTTTTATATATACATGTAATAGGTTTGTTTTGTTCTTTTAAACACATTTAACAAAATTTATACCAAAATAATTTCTTAATTATTACTTGAATTCTCCACGGAAAGGTCAAAGACACATGCAAGTCACTTGAAAGCGCTGTCATAGCACTCGTAGGACCTCAATTCTGTGGCCAAAGGCCCAGGGCTCCTTAAATAAAGCATGCTTCGTACGTGGCAACTGTTGTTTGCCAGTGGATGACCTAATTATGTTTCTAAGACCAACATAGATCCTTTTCTGTGACAGAAACAGATCTCACAGTCTGTCACCTTTCACACCTCTAAAAGAGGTGACCCCAAAGTATCTGTAACATCTGTGTCAGCAGTAACACGCTTGACATACCTAAGCACCGAAGGTTAAACAGACTAGACAACAAAGTGACCTCACTCTCACAGATGTCAAAACCCAGCCACCTCCAGCTCCTAATTTATAAGTAGGTCACCTTTGCAACAGCTGCCTTGAACTGGGTCATCACAAATTAAGGATTAAGAGTATTCCCTTAGAATGCATAACGGATTGAGTTCACCTCTATAAATAAAAATAAACTTTTTACCTTCACATAGTATTAAGTTTTATAAGGTTTTTATTCAAGGAAATTAATAACTTTCTTTACTTGTCAGTACGGAAGTGGTCACTTCCATTACAGTGTAATCTTTGAATTGGACCTTGGAGCAAGCCCAGTGGTTCAAATTTGCAATTAAAATTGAGATATTATAATAGAGATACATTTGTTAACACAAATGGGCTAACAAAGAGCCAAGACATTATTTTACATAAAGTCTTTCATGATACCATCTATAGTTAATTAAGCAGATTTAAGTCAACATCTTAAAGTGAGTTTTGAGACACAATTTGAAAGTGCTGACAGACATGCAAGATTTAAATGTGATAATTCCACTGCCATGGGGCAATCGAACACAGCGCAGTCACCCAGGGTCCAGAGATTCGTTTGTGGGTTTGAAACACGTCCAGAGAGTGAAAATGACTTGAACACGCTCAGGGAGTTAACAGTTCACTGATGCTGTCAAAAGCTAAACCGTTCAAGCCTTTGAGGGTGAGATCAAATATTTAGAATTGTATTTTGTAATCAATAAGGAGTTTTGGTTGGGGGGGCACCTTAACCAGTAATCATTTGACACAGTCATTGTTGTAGAAGGTTTTCTAGAGTGGCTTTCATCTTGGCAAATCCACCTTTGGAATTGCATCTTTCTCACCGATCTATCCAGATCCAGATTTTGTGACTGCTAGTAGTACTGTGGTCTAATGCAATTCACTTACGTTGAATCTGCCTTGTTGATCTCCCTCCCATTGCTGTCTGTTGCCACTTTCAAAAACACATCTGTGCTTATGTTTTAGTTTTTTATGGGAAAAAAAAGACTTACTAAAACCTTGCTAATAGCTAAAAGTCAAACCCGTTATATCTTTATTTCAAGAATCGCATTACTATTATGGTCGTATTCACTTCCGTACTCCAAACTGCCCTTTTACAACCCTCCATCCTTCCCTTTCCCTTTCCTCCTGTGCCACTGTACATTTGTCAGTTCATTTAACAATGAAGCTCTGTAGCATAAAAAACAACAACATTTAATTACATTATAGCCTTAATACGAATGAGTTTGACTTTACCTAAACCCCAAATTGATTGTGACTTCACTTTTTCTAGTTTGTGTTACGTGTAAAATCTAGCTGAGCAGTCAGAACTGAGTTACAGCCAACGGGCTGTTCTCTCTCTGCCAGAATAAAGAATGCTTCTGTACTTTACCGTCTATTTCTTATTTACACACAAAACAAAACAAAAAACAAAACAAATATTGACTGTGACAATAAACAAAGCCCGGTGAATGCCAGTGAAAGAAGAAATCTACTGCTGGCTAAACTCACTCTGATGTCCACATCTGGATATTTAAACAATCACCCTATTTGGGCCAACTAGCTACTAGAGTGAAAGGGACTACCCTGCTTCATTTAACCAGTGGCAGGTGAAAGTAATTATGGTGATGTCCGCCCGTGACATCAATCGTTTCTCTTGCAGGCTATTCACATTTGAGTAACGGCAATTAACCCGGAAGTAATTAATCTGGTATCGGTGTAATTGCTGCAAATAATCAACCATAAAAAGCAGAATGTAAAAGGTTTCCAGTGTAGCGATAAACACTTTTTAAAATATATTGTTTTGTGTATAGTATGCAGAAACATAATTAACTCAAACTGGTTGTCCTGATTGCATGGCTGCTTTTGAAATTTTGTTGTTCCAGAATCCACTTGTTTTCATTCTTCTCCAGGGCGGAAAGGTCTTCCTTTTTCCAGCTGTTATCTGCTGCACTCTGAAAGTTCTCTGCATGGCCCTGTCCACAAACCAAAAGAACTGAAAAGCTATCAGAGTTAAAGCTTAACCGATATTTGGCCACGGTTAGACTGCTTCACACTAAAAGAGTCACTCAATAATGTATTATCTCATTTTAAGTTTTTGACATTTGTTGATTTATTCATTTATCAGACATGGGAATCCTTCAAGGGAATCCTTCAAAAAAAACAAAAACAAAAAAACAACAGTAAGATTGTACATCACAACTGTACAGTGCTTGAGTTGGTAACGGAAACATAACAAATGTACTGAAGGAGGAGAATAATCAATTCTGTCCACTTACGGTATTAATCTTTGGAAAATAAATATGACTGATACTGCAACCCGTGACCATATGCCAGTGACATATTTGTCATTTCAGTTAGTAATGGGAAATTATTCTATTAAATTTTGTTAATCTGATACATACACACTTGACTATATGAACTACAGTATACTTTTGGCTACTATTTTTGTAAAGATGCCAATAAAACACGCTGCAGTCAGATTATGTTTCATTTAAAATCTAAAGAATGAATCAAAGAAAGAAGAAGTAAAAAATCATTTGATGGACATTTACTGGGCAGCTCACAGCCTGGTCGGGGAGTTTAAGATGAGGTGACAACACTGGCTGGGCTCTGTGTGCAGGTGCCCTCTCTCTGCCCTGGTGGCTTTCATCCTCATCCACTCCCACACAAACCTCAGAGCCCTATCTGCAATCTACCAATCAGCATTCAAGGAGGCGGCGTCAAAGCAGAACCACATCAAAGCACTCTCTCAGTGAGAGGTTAAGGGCTAATGCTGGCACAACAGAGAGGAGAACAGAAGAAAGCAGGGACAGAGTAAGAACAAAAAAAAATAAAAAATCCAAATGGACTCTTTCTCAGAGAAGGGCACCGCCAGAACAAAACCTTTCATTCTATTCACAACCCAGTATTATGCCAGCCTCACACACAACAACCAAGATGAGATATTCAGAGATTTTCCTTGCCGTAGTCCTAGGCCCCCTTGAGTGCATAGATAATAATATTGTAAAGGAAAATCAAGTCTTTCAGTTCAGGGAAACAGTTGGTTTTTAAACTATATTTTCCTTATTTCCTTTTCATACTTTCAACGCCATGGATTAAAGCACTGCTGAGCCCCCCCTGCATTTTTTTTCAATGATGAAGTCTTCTTGGACTTATTTTATGAAGAAAGCTCAGATATACTGAACCTATAAATTAAATCACTGAGAGAGCTGTCTGAAGTATAATATACTCCAAAAATGACGTCAGTCATAAAGCGCTATCAGTTAATGCATTACTTTTCTCACACTTTAAATATATACATCTAAAATTGTTTTCAGCCATAAGATATTTTTTGCATTACACAATGTGAATCTGTGAACACACTAGATATCCATGTTCCAACTCTCTACTTATTGATTGATAGAGCATTCCAATTACACCCGTCTCAACACCATTCAGGGTGAACCCATATTGGTTGATAGAAGATGGATTATTGATTGAAATATAGTAATCAATGACAAAAAGAGTTGAGTCTAATGTGAAGTTGGTCCACAGCTCCCTACTGATGGAAATATAGATTAAATAGCCTGCAGCTATGAACACTTAATGCTGCCTGATTCTGCTATAATGATGCAATTGACTGTGTGCATACAGATATTATGTGTGTGGACAACGCTGCTTCCACGGAGATACCATTCGACTTGTGAGCGGCAGCACTTGTCACTGACTTGGCATGACCTTTCTGTCTTCCCTCATTGTGCGCTTGGGTGACAGCTGTTTGTAAAAAGCCTTTAAAAAACAGGGCCTTCATCCTCAGCAACATTAAAGTAATTAGCTGCCAAGCTAGTAGAATGCACCCCCCACCGAGAACCAGCGGGACTGTGGATTGAAGCCGGCATCCTGTTTGACACATCTGGGCACGGGAGAGTAATGAAAACAGCTGCTTCTGCCCATATGGCACCCGAAAGCTGGCAAAGCAGCAGAGCACCATGCCAACCTTAGGTAAATTGGCCATCATTAAACACAGAATTTGACCAGCATATGAGCTCGTGTCAGGAGACGAATAGGGAGGTCTCAGTAGAAAACAGATTAAAGAGATGCAAGGCAGTTGATCAACAAAAAGCACAAGACAGATGAAAGGTATAGGCACCGTGAAAACAGAGAACGAATATCTAGCCATACTGAAATAACATTTCCATGAGGAAAAAGTCTGACTAAGCATCGAGAACCATCCAGGGAGTCCAAAGCCTCTCCCAGGTATTTCCCTCAGTGCAATTTTACAGTAGATCAGATAAACATATATTATTTTATTATTATTTCAGCACAGCTTCTGCGAATATGACACAAACTCAACCTTTGAACCTGTGTGCTGGATTTATACTTTCTGTAATTCATTCCTCAACAATTTTAGACCCAGAATTATAATATAATGGCTTTCTGTACTAAAATAAAATGACAGAGGGTAGCAAACTGATAACTTGCCCCAAATGGTCCCCAAAACGTTCGTCTGGTTTTCACCGCTAGTCACCCCTGCCAAGTTTTGTTTTTTTGTGCAGTGCATCCATACTGAATGATATCATTGTCATCCATTATTTATCTTCATCCTAGCATCCTGCACTGTGCACTCTGTTCATGTTTTAAAAATCATAAATACATAAGAATGATCAATGGTGCACAAAAATAAATATTTTATCAGCTAAAATATAAGCTTTCTATAATATACACCTTTGGAGACATGTATAATTCCAGGAGGTTTTATATTAAACACAATTTTAAGCAGTTAAATGGAAAAAGATATTCCAAAATTAGCATACTTTTGGAGATAAGAAATGATCTCCATCATTTCCATATAGACTTTCAAAGCATATTTGCATCAGAACTGGAGGCCAGATCATAAATAGCCTGCGTCCCCAGTGGAATGTGCTATAATGTCAACTGCGGTAATAATACAGATGTAACTGGAGGCCAGTCTTGTTGTACTGCATATGAGACAGATACGCCAAATCCAACACAATTAGCCACTGACAGCAGATGCTGCCTAGCTCTGCCACGTTAACATGTCTCAGGTTTCCCATAATGGTCACAAAGTGATCCTAACTTTCAATTAACACATCTCTGCCTACATCCCTGAGCCAGACACTCATTTCAGCACAGAACCATTAAGTGTGTAGGCAGACCACTTTTGTGGAGGGCATCACGGTGCACAATCTGTGAGAAGCATAGTGTTCTGCATTTATTCTTCATTTAATACCATGGTCACTCTGTTGTCTAATGATTAACTGGCTGTCTCCTTCCCAAGCATTAGAAATGAGCAAATTGATGTGGGCAAACCACACTCAAAACCCTCGGAACAAGTGTGTAATTTGAGTCTGTCGGATCACTAGATCCCTGACTGAGAATTGAACCTGAGTACCCCTCAACCACCGCACATGGGTCGCAACCACTGGACGAGAGAAGCGATTTGCTCATTAGGCGAACTAAACAAACTCATAAGCCTACTGCCCCATTGGAGACGATTAAACACATTGAACTGTTTGGGCCAAAACAACTTGCTTATGGCCTCCGACAGAAAGAAAGGGAAAAAAACAGTTCATAAAAACAGAAAAGAGGACTTAAATACGTGTACATTATGTTATTATTCAGTAAAATGAAACCATTAGCACAATATGCTTCCTGGTAATATTTCTATAGATGCTACTCAAAAGCACCTGAAAACAATTCTGCATAGAGAAGAGCGGATGATAAAATAAAGTCCCAATGCAGTTACTTTTTTCACCTGCCATACAGTAATAATTAACTTGTTAAACCAATTACATCCTTGAATGGACATTGACAGTCAGTTAAAAAGCAAACATGTGTGGACATATAAGTGCTTCCTAAAGATGATGTTTAGTTATTCATCGTTGAGTAAATTGCTCCCAGAATTGTTTTTAATGAGACATTAATACTGTTGAGATGTGCTGTCATAAATCATCGCTATGTTACCTTTTCACATTTCGGTTTCATCTCTGCATAAATGAGAAAAGAAAAGAAAAAATATCCTCAAAGGAAAGAACCATTTATCATTGACTAGATTTGCTAAAATTTGATAAATGTAGTGGAAATGCTTCCAATAAGAGCTTCAAGGCTGAGGTTATTTGTGGAAACATCCTTGTATTTTCTTTTATGAATCTCAATCTCAATGTCATTAGAACAATGTATAAAAAGTTGGAGGAACACGTCCCCTGACTGAAGATTTAATAAATTATAATGAGTGTTAAGTTAAAACAATGCTAAAGATTGAAGAGATTTTAAATAAACAAACAAAAATAGTATCTAAAGTATTTTGACAGTAAGTTGAAGGGTGTCAGAGATTATTTGAAAGGGGATGTTTTGAAAACTGGAGTATCCTTGTTGACAACTTAACAGCATTTAGCATTAACAGTGTAAAATGTGCATACCCCCATGGATGACTTCTTTACCCAATTAATCTGTGTATGGTGTAGGGGTGCATGGCAACCCTTGTGGGTCACATTGTCAGCTTTTCCTGCCATCTCACCTCTTCATTGTTTAATTGGAATAGATATTTGCATTAGAAATCTCATCTAGGTGTAAATTAGATTCCAATTGATATGTAGCTAGAAAACCTGCCTAGGGTTGTGCAGCCCTGAAAGGGTCCTAATTCTAAAGTAAATATACAGCTTTACTACAACATTGTTTTCCTATGAGGTAGTGGAATAAAGGTTTCTAGCTTTAAGTAGCACTATGTATGGAATTTATATTTTTGGATGTAAAAAAACACAATGCCTTTGCTCAAAACCTTCAAAGAAAACAGTAAATGACATGTCGCAAAGAGGCTCAGTGAAACAATTTTTTAATTAATTAAAATAATTAGCATTGTCATCTTTATTTTTGCTATTACTATAGGAAAATCGAACCCCGGGTCAGTACGTCTATCCCTCCACTCATTACACATGCAGTGGTTTGTTGTGTCTTACCTCTTCATGGCCTTTGCATTTGCAACTGCTGAAAATATTTCAAAATATTCCCTAACTTTAACTTTAGCTTGATAAAAGTTATGAAAAAATTTCTGTAAAGCAATTAATAAATGACACTGTATGTGATCTTTTTTGGTAGCAGAATGCTACTGCATCTGATTATAACCATCGCAAAGTGACATGAATTGATGCCCACTTCAAATGCAACCCGTCTTGAATAGGCTGTCACAATATCTTTCAACTGACTTTACGGTTTTACTGGTCAGTGATTCATTTCAATAATGGCTAGTGCGAGGCATCAGTAGGTTTTTCCAACTACTAAAACCCTGGAAACAGATCAAGTATAAAATAAAATGTCCATGTATTATTTGTGATTTTTGAGATTAAGAAAATGAAAAAAGGAAACATTTATTTAACTGAAAAAGTGTTGAAAAAAAGTTTTTAGATGGATATTCCATGTGTGGACACTTCGTAGAGGACTTTGAAATAGCCAAGTGCCTCCATAAAAAGGCCTATGAAACCATTGAGCCAATGCTTTTAACCTATCACCTTTTAATTAAAGCATGGAGTAAAGTCATTACATACCAACATTTCCCAGTCCAGATAATGTGTTAGAAACTAGAAGATGGTGTTTTTAAAAGCCTTATGAACAACCTTGCAATAATTGCCTTTCAGGACATTTCATGTTTTATTCAAAGGTGCTTTTTAGTATGCTGTAGTACTTTTAAACCACTTGACAATGTTATTAACTATATGACATGCAAAGATGTAAAAGTGTCCGGATCTCTTTAAGACTTGGCAGAAAGTGGAGTTTGAGACCCTAAGCCTGTGTTCGTCATTATTTCACTCCAACACAGTAGATACAGTTGTCGTATTCTTGTAAACAGGCAAAAAAATAAACACAATTAATTCATTTCCTGGACAATATTCAATTCAGATATTGAATTAAGTGATGCTAAATCTGTATTGCTATTTTATTCTGTAGATCAAATATTAAGTATTTAAAGGGATCCAGTACTGGTTAATATATTAGGTCTTAAAATGTTTATTCCAAAAATGTACAACGACAGGAATACTGCCCTTTCGTTTTGGGCCTAGAAAGGACCTTATACAAATGCTTAAATATCCTATATCCAGCAAAATTATTATTATTAATAACAACAGTAAGTAACAATTCAATTGGGCCCGGGCAGGTGGTCTCCCTCCTCCACTCACTCCCTTACTGAGGCTGGGACCAGGGAGTCTTCTATCCACCATTGCTCGTATTTCCAAAGCTGGCAGCAGTCTGGCCCGTGCTCAAACAGGCCGCAGGCATGGCACCACACTGCATCCGCTTGTCTGAGGCGGGCCTGCTCTGCGTCAAGGTCCAGGCCCAGGTCCGGCTCCGGACAGTCTGCCGCCAGGTGGCCAGGCTGGTCACGAAACCCATACATGTACCCCCGCATGTGCACCAGGTAGTCCTGCTTGCAAATCCTCCAGGCCCCAAAACCACTCTCCAGCAGCCACCGCATGGACCTGCCAGGGGTACTGGAACCCCGGCCCGTGCCTGGGCTCGCCCTATAGTCCCCGCCACTCCCGGGTTTCGGCACCACTTTGTAGCACGCAAGGGCGTGCTCGGCCTGAGAGTGGCTGGAGATCCAGGCATCGGGGGAGGGTTCGAGCCTTTTATTTGGCATATTTTTACACCACAAAATTAACACATAAACTGTAAAGTAAACAACTAAACAAAAACTTCCCTTTCAGGGACAAAAACCAAAAACAGTCTAGACTACTATACAACAGCATCCATACTTTGCTGGCTCTGTTAAAGGGCCTTGGATTGTTGGCACCTGAGTGTGATTACCATCAGTGGAACTACACTCAGGTGCACAACGAGGTTCGACTGGAGGGTGTGTCCCTCCCTCTCGGCGTTGCTGGCTGCGTGCGACACAGTTCTAAACCAAGGTTCAGTTGGAATTATAATCATAGCTGATGGTTTAACTTTAGTTTTTCCATGAACATTACATGACATCATAGTTGTAACTGCTTTCATATGTACTGCATGTTCTAAATCCGCATAAATTAAGTCCAGATGCATCTGCTATGGCTTGAAATATGGTTATGGTATGAAAAATATATTTTTAAGACAATTTATTGCAATTTAAAATTTAAAATTTATGCAATTTAAAATAAATAATACTGAAGACCATAAAATCAGTTCGACCAAGGATTCATTTGGGTCAAAGGCCATTAAAATTGTGATTCTTTAAAATTGGTCCATGATTCTACATATGACTACACTTAACATAATAAGTTTTTCTTTTTCTTCTTCCATGTTTGTATTAGAAACCGTTCCATGAGCACGGGGCTCAAGCTAGGACATTCGATCAAACACATTCCTATAATGTATTAAGGAAGTTGACTCTTAAGAAACTTGGAAATGGAGGAGTCCCCCCTAATTGTTTTCAGTATTATCTTTCTTTTGAAAATAATCTTCATCATTATTATGGTATTTTACAAACTTTATAGTATTTGTTCAGCTGCTGAGTTCAGGTGCACATTACCTTTGTCTAAGGCTTCTCTTTTTTAAAGGTCCCATTAAAAAGGTTTTTTAAAGGCCCATTAAACCAAAATCATTCCTACTCTTTAATAAAAGACACACAGCATCAATGTGTTTCATGCATTTTCCACATATTTTTGTAGAATAATCTAAGCACATATAATTCCCCAACTATTAAACAGAATTGTTATTCGTAGCTGATGCAGTCTGCATTCAATCTTATATGTATAAGGAAATGTGTGTCTAGCAGGCTAAGGAATAATTATTTGCAGAAGGTAAATACAGAGCAAAGTTTCACAGCTGCTTCAATTGGAACTTTGATTACAAGACTGACTTGCTAAATGCTAGAGAATGACTGTACAATCATTAAATATAAAAGATTTAAAGAAAATAGCTAATTAAAATCACAGAATCCCTCACAAAAATACCTCCAGCAGTTATGCAATGGATGGCTTGTCTATGTATTTAGCTTATGGTTTTGGTATGTGCAGGACCCGAGATTTCAACTGTAATAAGAGCTGCAACGATTAACCAGTGCTTTGGATGATTTGTAGTGTTCACAATGAAAATGATAACATTAATTTTTGCAGTGGTTATGACCAGGATCTGTAATATCAGCCATAGGAACTGGACAGCACAGGGTTCAGTATGATTTAAAAAAACTAAACAAAAACAAAACCTCCCTATTAGAAAAAAAATTCAGATGACAAATGCTGCTTTCCTATTTAAAAAATCAAGGACAATTATATTTAGCTCTTTTCTGTTCACTTTTTACCTTTGATTGCTTAATTCTGATATATGGCGAATGAATTAAAGTGCCTAAAAGAGAAAGCATTTAGCACCAGTCTTTGGCTGTCAGGCGACCCTACCTTATTGGTTTGAAAATAATTCTGACTGCTGACTCCTATAATTTCATGGCACTTCTCAGTGTCACCCATAGTGCCTCGTCCTAGATTGAGATATTTGCAAGACGTCATCTCGGATAAATAGCAGTCTGGTGTGAGGCAGCTTACGGCCCTTAAGTCTGACGTTAAGGAGGTTTTCTGGCGCTTCCTGTCATTCCTGTTGGAAATCAAGAGGAATAGCGATGCTATGAAGGAGATTAAACAGAGAAGACTTCCTGCACACCACCCCAAACATCAACCCATCCTGTCTCTCACTTCCAGTGACGTTTCTGCTTTTTAGTTATCTGACACGCTGCAATAATTGGGTCCCACAAGCCAAATCCGTGTTACTGTCTGGAGAGTGAAATGAGATATGCCAAAGCTGGAACATGTCACTTCCTGCGTAGCCATGGAGGGAGGACATGTTTAACCATTTTCAAGATTTATATGTGGCATTCCAGCAATTTCATTTACAGTATATCCTTTTTTATCAAAATCAGAAAAATGTGATTAGTAATTAGATACTGAACTCTTTGATAAGTCCTTTGGAGGTATCATCGTGCTTGTCACCATACACTTAATTGCATCGCTTCAGTAGTTCTAGTAAAACAATAGCCTTCAGGGCATTCAAGCTCTTGTAATTACTTCACTTTTTTCAGTGGTAAAAAATATCTTTCAATTAGGTTCTTCTAATGAATTTTGATGTTTGAGTGTTTGAAGATTATGCACTACATAATTAATTTCCTCTGACACAACACTTTTGTCAATCGTGGCATTTGAAATAGCAACATTAAATATAAAAATAATACAGGAATATCATTATAAATATTACAGATAATCTGAGGCTCCTTTTAAGGTAAAGTTGGTCTAGTGGTTTGCCAGATCAAAGAATCTGCGGATGCATCTATGACAGTAGTCGGCAAGCACCAAGAACAGTGCCCCTGTTTTCTAGACTTGTTATCCATGAGCCCAACCCATTGAAACATAAGGGGGGACCACAGGAAAACTTGCTAATCGCACTTTGCATAATTGTTTAATTCTGTTTACTTTTTGGTTGTCTTGGATGCTCATTAACCAAAATATTTCAGTACGATTAATGTATTCCAGGCACGTGTCCCAACGTTTTTTCTGAGATTTCTATGTCTACGTCTTTCTCTCAAGCTTGGTTCATATAGATGTAATTATGGTGTTATCAGATAAAGCATTATATGAGTAGAATATCCACATTTCTGCATACTGAGATCCCGTAAAATATTTATCTAAAATAGAGCACTCTGCTGTTTCAAACCTGGGAATGTGTTTCCATACATGAATGTGTTAGCCATACTTCCCTTTCAATTGTTCAAAAGAGGAAAAGACACCATCAAAATACAAAACACTGATAATTTAGACACCAGCTCTTGGCCATTTCTGAAAGGCCCTGTCTAAAATAAAGGGATAGAGGGATTGCTACAATGGGTAAAAGATATTGTATGTGAAGCTAAATGTTGTTTAATGTTATTTTCTTATCCAAATTATGCGTGTTTTTTTCATGATTCGGATGTAAATACACTACATGGACAAAAGTATTGGTACACCTACACATTACACCTACAGGAGCTTTTATGACATCCCATTCTAAATCCATGGGCATCAATATCGAGTTGGTCCCCCCTTTGCAGCTGTTTCCATATAGAATTTACCAAAATGTCTTGGTAAGTTGAGGCATTATCATTTTGGAAAAATCGTCCAACATCAGTGTCTGACCTCAACAAATGCTCTTCTGGAAGAATGGGCAAAAATTCCAACAGACACACTCCAAAATCTTGTGGAAAACCTTCTCAGACGAGTGGAAGCTGTTACAGGGGGGACCAACTCAATATTAATGCCTATGGATTTAGAATGGGATGTCATAAAAGCTC
>JAOVYW010065716.1:0-14285 GCA_025775045.1 Hiodon tergisus
CCCCCCGAGCAAGGGACAGAGTGTGAATGTGTGTGTGTGTGAGAGAGAGGGAGAGAGAGAGAGAGAGCAAGGGACAGAGTGTGAATATGTGTGTGTGTGTGTGTGTGTGTGTATGAGAAAGAGGGAGAGAGAGAGGGAGAGAGAGGCTGGCTGAAGCATACATTCTCAAGGAGAGAAGGAGAAAAAACAGCACAGCAATTACTATTTTCAATATCCCACAGCAACAGAAAAGGGGGTTTCTTCTCCTGTGAGCTTTCCCTGCGCACCCTGTCTCTCTGCGTGCCTGTCCTGAGAGTATTATATGATTTATTCAAAGGAAAATGCTGAAATTCCGCGCGGATCGGAGAGTGAGGTAGGTAGGACATTGCGCCTGGGTGTTGGAGGACAGCACTAAAGGCGAAGTTTTATTGTCAGGAGCTAGCTAGCAGCTGCAGCATGAGGAGCACCAGAAGCGGCAGGTCAATGATTACTGCAATGCAGTGTTAGAAAGGGAGAGCTGATGCTCCTCAGACCTGTTTATTTGGCATGTTTATGTGTGGTTGTGTGTACACGCATGTTTTTAATCCCATGCATGCCTTCCTTCCTCTGTGTCTGCTAAAGCTATATCCGTGAAAAAGATGCGCAGGGCCTTCATCATTAGGGTGGAATGGTGATCTTCTACAATCCATCGGCTTTATGAGCAGTTCTGAAATTTTGACAGATTGATATGACATTTTTCCGTGCATGTTGGATTTGATATAGAGCCATTCACCCCCTGTTTGGGGACAGCTGCTCGGTTTCTCTCTATATAGGTTTGTAGGTTACGCATGAGCAGGAATGCTCGAACCCAAGACCTCTGAAAGCAAAGTCGTGGGGCATAGCCACATTTTTTTCAGAATATATCACAGGTTGCATGCTTTTTGGAAGTGTGTGTCCCTGGACATTGGCCCCCTGTCAGTGCGTGCTGGGAGAAAGCACAGGCTCAAAGCCGTGCTTATCCAGCCGATTGCACCCAGCACTATGTCCTGTGGTGGATGTGCCAGACTCAGACATGTGGTTCCAGAGCAGGTCTTGGCCTTCTCTAATCTTTGTGTCAGTGGAAGAACACTGTACCTTTCCATCATGCTTCTTTTGCTGGAGACATGATCCAGATGCAGTACCCACCCATTGATAAGACCCTTACGTAAGTCCCTGACATGAAACAAACAAACAAACACGGTGCATTCCAAATGTTTTAGAGACACCCAGCCCTGATATATATATATACATGAGCCATGACGCGAAAGACACTGAATAATATCAGCTGATCATCTGATAAAGATTGTCAGCTACTTGGTCCCGAGTCTTTAGTCTGCTTTTGTAAAACTTTGTCTGCATATATGGGTGTTTTTCAATGACCTGGAATGCTTTGAATGAAGGCAACGCTACCATTTATCTCCTCGCTTTTGTTTAGTTACCACATATCTATGGCACTCTATTCGGTGTACTAGAATGCTGGTAAAATAATTTACAAATGAACTAAACATTAGTTAGTTACTTTGTCCTGCAAAGTAGGAGGTTCTCCTTCCTAGTAACTAATAAATCAATACCAGATAATTAAAACTAGTGTTTAGTGTGTAGGCCTCCATAACGAATCAAAACACTTGTTTATCTGATTTCAGAGTTATGCCTTTGAATCATAATGATAAATCAGGGCCTAAGCCAGCCCTTTATCATTGGGCCTTATCTTGGCCTTGCATTTAAGCAAGCAGAGCTACCAACATACCTAAAAATTTTGTGCTCTTTATTTGTGCTGGTCATCCTGTCACCAGGCTTGTGTTCATCAATGTCTCTCACATTAAATCATAATTAATTTACACTAGTTTTTATTTTCCTTTGGTGTTCATTGGAAACAACCTGCAATTTCCAATGGGTGTTCAGAGTCACTGCCATTCGCAGACACCACAGGGATCTGCCCTATCCCCTACTCAATCAAACTTTCCAATGAGTGATCAGTTAATAATTGCTTCTGTTAAATAAGTAAGAGGGCAAAACAGCAGCAGGAGTCCTGCGGTGTGTGGGACCAGGAGACGTCATGTGAATGGATGACCTGCCACTACATACAATGCTCTTCTCCCCTCACCAACTTCTCTCATCTTTTTCAGCCAGAATGACCAAAATGGGACAGATGGGTATCCAATGATCCAGAGTCACTTAGATGAGACCAGAAGACTACAGAAGTATCCACAGTGAGTAGTCAAGGCCAAGAGGAGCTCCTTGTAGAGAACATTAAGATAGTTTTGTATTTGCAACTGGCTCTTGAATTGAACGGTTTATTGTTTAGTTTGCATTGTGTTAAATAAAGTAGGTAGATTGTATATATCTCTTTACGAGAACTGTAGCTTGGTCCCTAAAATTGCCCTCTTTTAGACTTTCTGAAACTATGGTGGTTCTGTATGTTGCTCTGGATAATAGCCTCTGCTAAATTAATAAAATGTATATGTAATGTAACATGTCCTAGATGTGTATGGGGCAAGCACAATATATGCATGAGAAAAAGCTTTGTATTCTTGGTCAGACCTACTTTAAGTTCCAAATGTACCCTTCCACATATGTGACCAAATCACAAAGCCCAGTTCTCTTGCGCAATAGGCCCTAGAACTGCTGGAGTGCAGAGATCCTGATGTTCAAACATCAGTCCAACAGAACAGCTTGCCGTGGACAAAGGTCAGAGAAAATCCAGGAGTTCAGCTATGTCTTGTAATGTGCAATTTGAGTGTGTTGCAGGGCTGTTGAAACCAAGTGGCAGTTTATTTAAGCAGTTTTTGTCAGATTTAACTGGTGAATTTATGCAATAATTCTGTTGAAAATGGTCCATGTGGAAGTGCTCACAGAGAGAAGTGAGACTTGTTTTATTAACGTGCTGATCAACAAGCTGATCCCCACGACCCCCCTGTGATATGTTATATGCAGTTCGGCCTAAGCTTATCGAAAACCTGGCCTGTGAACGCAGGATATATTGGCATATGAACACGTCTGGTATTGTTTTCAGTGGCTGAAATATGTCATGTCATACACTACTTACTCCCCCATCATGACCCTGAGAGGGATGTTTGTCACATGACTAATGATAAAGGCATTTAGACTCGGATGATAAAAGAACTGATGGTTGAATTTCAGTTACAACAATGGAGGCTTTTCATGGGAGGGTATGATAACTGTCCTGACTCCCTTTCAGGTGGGCTCATTTTCTGGCAGGAGTGTCTGCCCCTATTCTTTCTTTAGTGTCTGTTGTCTCTACTGCATTGAGTTAGAGTGCCAGAATACTACAAGTTTGTCATGTGTAAAATAGATTTATTACTTTGTGTAACCTCCCATTGCCAATAATAGCTCTGAGTGTTCTTCTATAATGTGTAATGAGTTCAGAGGTCCATGCTTGTGGACTCTTCTCTTCAGCTCATCCCATTTTCCATGGGGACTGGGATGGTCCTGGCAAAACCTTGAGTCTGTGGTCTGTGAACCATTTTTGTGTTAATTTTGAGTTGTGCTTTGGATCATTGTCCTGCTGGAAGATCCAACCATGGCCCAGTTTAAGCTCCCTGACAGAGGCAGTCAGGTTTTGATTTATTTTGCTGATGGAGTCTATGATACCGTGTATCCTAACAAGTTGTACAGGGCCTTTGAAAGAAAAACAGCCCCACAACATCAAAGGTCCACCACCATTCTTTACAGTACATATTTCTGTCTTTGTCAAACCCCCCTCTGATGTTTGTTTCCAAAATGCTCTATTTTGGTCTCATCTGATTATAGAACATGGTCCCAGTGAAAGTTCCAGTAATGTTGGTCAAACTGTAGGTGCTTGAGTTTGTTGTTTTGATGACAGCAAAGCCTTTTTTATTTCAACCCTTCCAAACAACTTGTGGTTATGTAGGTTAGCTGATAGGAGTTATAAGGAGCAATGGGAAGTTGTGTGTTCTGAGATTTGTTCTGTACTTCACAGTTGTACTGTGCTGTTATTTGACTGTTGGTGGCCTGCCTGTTAGCTTGCATGATTCTAGCCATTCTCCTTCAACAAGCTGTTTTTGCCCATAGGACTGCTGCTGACTCGATGTTTCTTGTTTGTTGCACCATTCTTGGTAAACCCTGGACACTGCCATATGCGGAAATCCCAGGAGGGGTGTCCATTTCTGAGATACTGAAACCAGTGCCCCTGGCACGATCATACCTTAGATCAGTCGTTTTTCCCATTCTAACGTTCAGTTTCAAAGTAACTGAATGCCTTAATGCTAGTCTGCCTGCTGCCATGAGATTCACTGTCTGTAGGATTTATACATTTTGGTGAACATGGTGTACCTAATAAACTGGCCACTGATTTTATAATATACTTAGTATAGATATATTTTTTATTTGATTAAGCATCATCTAAATCTCTGAATAAACTTGGTTTCAATAATGAAACTTATGGCTCCAAAATTTGCTACGTAAATGTCCAATTTGTCAACAGATCAATATCTGACAAATGTTTCTGAAGCAGCCAAAACGCACGTTTAATACTCTAGTGAATATCGATCAATAAACAAGCAACGATTGGAGAGTCTGACCAAACCCGCTTTGGTCAAATCCTTCCTGACAAAATTTCAAAATGCATTCTTCGTCAACCGTTGCCTTTTTTTAAACTACAACCTCAGGGGTGTTGTCTTGTGCCGTGGCCAGCCAGCTCAAAAATAGAACGTGCCTGACTGGTTCCCATTTCTCTCTTGAGTATTCCTCCATAGCTGAATCGTCTGTTTTGAAACAGCCTCCATATATATATTTAAATATTCATTCTTTTTGCATGAAAAGGGAAAACGAGACAGACTTGTTTGTTCCCCACGGTGAATAACAGCATGTGCACTGAGGACCCGTGTCTCTTTTGGGCTTGTGCGTGCAGGAGCACACATCTGGTCATGAACGGCAAGGCGGCTGGAAAAGGGCCCAACAGCATGACGAGTGACGTCAACTCCAACAACCTGGCTATGGTGTCCGACCAGTCCCCGGAGACGCAGCCCAACGGACGGGTCAGTATGCTACGGGCACTGAGCCCCGTTTTCCTCCAGAACGGCTAGGTGAATGTAATGAATTGTGGTTGCAGCGAGTGTATGAGTCATTATATGTAAATTGGACAGACTTCTTAAACCTCTGGGACTAAAAATGCCTCTCATATGGTATAGCCTTAATCACAGATACTAAAACCACAGAAACACAATTACTGCACCGATTCTATTCATTAAAAGCTGAAGTCGAGTGGCTGTAAACTCTTGGTTCATATTGAGTGATTTTTTCTTTAAATCTGCACTTAACTTGCTGTAATTTTAGAATATCCTTTAGCGATTCTGTGTGTATATGTTAATTTAGTTGCAGTTTTGTATGGGATAATGTTTGGCGAAGGAACCGGTGCTTTAGGTAAACCCAGTATTATTTGATTGTGAGTAAAACCTGGTGGAGCTGTCACTGTTTGATAGTGTAATTGTAGAGCCTTGTGTGTTCTCGGGCATCAGATCTAGGCTGCAAAGCCTTACCTGGGCTCTAACTGGGATGCAAGTCAACAAATGCACTGAATTGCGTTACACTACCATCCTTTGATTCCCTTCTAGGCTTCTCGTTCCTCCAAGAAGGCTGTTATGTTCGGGAAACGCTCAAACTCCATGCGCAGAAATCCCAATGCAGAGGTCACCAAGCAGGGCTGGCTATGCAAGCAGGTACACTAACTTACTCCTACAATAGCACTTGTCCAACTTAGCTTAGAAATATTCAGAGTGATTCTATGAGTGACTGAGACAACACAGCTAAACATGCAGTGATTGGTGTGTCTGTCTCCCTCACCGAATCCCTGTTTTTCTCCCTGTGGCTCAATGGCTGGGATATTATTTTGTGATCTCTTTCTTCTAGGCAAGCAGTGGTGTGAAACAGTGGAACAAGCGCTGGTTTGTGCTGACCGACCGCTGTCTCTTCTACTATAAGGGTATGATTAAATCAATGTCGTACACACAATACAAATTGCATAGCACAGAGCTTGGTCGCACATACAAAATGTTGCACACACAACAGACCTTGGTTGCACGCACAATACCTAGTACAAAGCACTGAGCTAGTTTGTACATACAATACAGAGCGCACAGCACTGAGCTTGGTTGTACATACAAAGTTAATATCTGGTATTAAATTGGTAGAAGGACCTTTGGTAGCAATATCTGCTGTCAGTGTTTCAGGTCTTGATTATGCAGTATTTTCTTCTTTGAAAAAGTTGTTTAAGTTTTGTCAAGTTGAATGGGCAATCTTCAAGCCTTGCTACAGATTCTCAATCTGATTCTGTCGCCCAATTTTGGCTGAGCCACTCTTGGAAATGTGTTTTTTGGCTGTGTGCTTGAGGTCATTGTCCTGCTGGAAGGTGAATCTGTTCCAGTCCTGTAGACTGTAGACTGAAGTATTTGCAATTGCCTGTTTTTTTATATATCCATTTTGTCCTCTTCCCTGACAAGCTTCCCAGCCACTGCTGATGAAATACAGTCCCATAGCATGATGCTGCCACCAACTCACTTGTAGGGATGGTGTTATTGTGTGATGCCAAATAGCTACATTTTAGTTTAATCCAACCACAGAAATCTTTTCAGCGAACAACTGTATTCTCTTCACTGTATTTAATTCTATCAAATAGGGTGCTGCATCATTGTGTGCCTCTTTTCCATGTTTGGTTAATTGAGCAGCTATTGGTGATTCTTTACGGCAATTGTTTATGGCTTACAGAATGGTTTGCAATCAGAGTAATGTTTTCCTCTCCCGCCTGTGTATATGGTTTGACAGCAGCAGCCACTGTTCTCAATCAGTTGTTAGCCAAGTGCTTTTGACCATTCCAATCATGAATTAATTTTTGTATAGTTTAATTGGCAGAAAGTTAATGAGAGAGTTAATGGCATAGCAAAAATGGCCTCTGCAAATCCGACTTGACTGCAAACAAATCTTTTATAGAGTTAAGCGGATGGTTCGTGGAAGCACAGAACATGAAACTGAGTTTTGATATTTTTGAGGCTGTAATTTTTGTGCCTCAGTAACACATCCATTTAGAAGCACATGTTTGTTTGGCTTCAGGATGTCTCATTTGAGTCAGCATTAGGGTAAAGAGACAGGAACATAAGGCACATGGGACATAAGAAAAATCATATATCTTTAATTATCACCACCCAAGTTTGCTAGACATAAAAGCTGCAATTGAGGCTTTCTGTGCTGAATGCCATGTTTGAGCTGAAGGAATACTTGGATTGTAGATCGTTTGTGCAATTATTACAGCAGAAGCAACCTTCCCTCCCAGTGCTGTGTGTTTACGCCTTTTTGACTCACAAGCCTTTGTTTGTTAGAAGGAGTTACTGTGTGTAGCGTTGCAACAACAACAACAAGGCAATTCCTATATGCGCGCGCGCACACACACACACACACACACACACACACACAGTCAAAAATTTGAGGCAGTTAATAAAATTGGGTAAACTAAAATGAGATGAACTCCTACGTTATTTAAGTGGGGATTAAAAATTAAAAAGAGCCCCATTAATAATGACTCATTCTAAACATTTACGCAATATTTCTAAAATAGTTTGGATACCCTTGTAAATTCTACATAATACAGAAAAATTCTTAAGGTCCCTGGAGTGGTAGCATTCCAGTTAGGTGATGTTTTACTTTCATTGATTAGAAATAAAACGAACCAACATTACAGCGCTTTATCAGTCAAGGACATAAATTATGCAAAGTTTGTAGTATTACAACAGGCCTAACTAGACAATGCCACATAGCAAAATAAAAGAAAGTAAATGGATAAGTAGACTGAACCCAATAATGCCAGTGGAACTCAACAGAAAAGAATGAGCTAACTACAACTGAAGTTAAACAACATTAATGTAATGCAATATGTATGTTGTCATGTCTGACAGATTGAAAGTGAATAACGTATTCTGGGTCCAGTACAGGACTCTCATCATGACAGACCAGATCACCTTCTACTCATAGCTTTCATTCATCAGTGAGGAATGGGCCATTGCTGTTATTGTCCATGTGGCCAATAACATCAGATGCCAGCTTCCAGTCAAACAACCCTCAGTCAGTTGGCTAATGCAACTGCCTGGCAGTCTGCCACAAAAATTTACACTGAACTGCACTCCCCCAGCATTAGCAGCCACTAGGAACGCTCTGAAACCTCACCCTGCTCTCGTCTCCTCTTTGTCTACATTGTGTGTTTCGGCTTCCAGCGTTCTCTGGAAAACAGTACTGGAAGAAATTATTAGACTGAACTGCACCCCTCCAACAATAACAGCCACTGGCCTAGAGTAGGGATCATTCTTACAGAAACACTTCCTCATAAATGCTCTGAAACCTCACCCTGCTCTCGTCTCCTCTTTGTCTACATTATATGTTTCGGCTTCCAGCGTTCTCTGGAAAACCGTACTGGACTGCTTGTTTCTAAGCAATTCAAGATACCGTCACTTCTTTTTGAATTTGCAATATCCTTGGACAAAAACCGCGATATAAATTAGTTGGATCAAAATTTTTTTTTGTATTTGCTTATTTGCATAGAAAAAATAGCCAACTTGTACTTATTTGTGGAGAAAAGATTGCCATCTTGTATTTATTTCTGGAGAAAAGATTAATTGTGTTCATTTTGATGCAGGATTTGTCACAAGGTATTCATATATGTAGAGGCCACTATACTTAGCAAATATTTGGCAGATTTTTTACTTACCAAACACATTCTCCCATTACCCCACCTGGGTGAGAAATGTAGCATCTCGACTGTGAAGAGGTGTCACCCTTTACCTCATCAGCATATGTGCAGGACACGTAGATTGCTGGAAGCTAAAGACTGGTGCAGGTGGTTTCATGTGCTTCACCAATCCGTGAGGGTTCTGTGATAATAGGCGGAGCTCTGGACCTGTTTCATCGCCTGCCTGGCTTAATAAACAGAAAAAGTTATTATATACTCAGATTATGGTAAGCCTATATTATGTCGACATTAATAATACATAATAATACATAATACAAGTATTGAGACATATTGAGACATATTTCTTTACTACAGCTTACATGTCTGCCTGCCTGCCTTTCTGTCTGTCTATAGCCAAATGCTTGTGTGCTCTTGGGTGGGCCCGGCACCATCACTTTGTCCAGAACAGATGTAATGGATCGTTTGACATTGCTTTTGGAGGCTGGTAGTCAGAAAAGTTTATATCAGGCCACTTATCCCTGATTCTGAGGGGCCATGGGATGTTCGTGGTTTTGTTCCGCCCCTGCACTTAACAACCCCATTCAACTATTAATTATCCTGTCTGAATAAATGATAAGTTCGTTTGCCCAGTTCCAAGCTCTGAAATGTGTTATATTGAGATGCTTTAAGACATCAGGAAAGTGGCTTTGCCCCTCATTGAGGCTTTCACAATCGCAGTTTTTTTCCATAACCTGATTGGGTAATGGGGTCCAATGTCGCGATTGGCTTTGGAGCCGTCTCTCATATAGCTTTGTCTATATGCTTTACTCCGTCCAGCTGTGCTGTGGAATTGAGTGAGAAAATGCAATTCTTCCATTCTCATACCATGAAAAAATTGCCCTTTTTTTTGGGTTGTTATTATTTTACTGGCAAGCTGTCGGTGGGAAGGATAAACTCAAACAGTGTTTAGCTGAAAATAAAAGGAAACCAAGACAAAAAGATTACATGTGTCTCATACTGTCACAGCATTTTATTTCTCCAGGCAAAAAATTAAATCTTTATGTTCATTTGTAATAATCTTTCAGCAGTCTTCCCCTTTGAATACTCTGTTGTTTCTATTGTTCTAGTGTCAATTTATTTAGAAATAGTTCAAGCAAGTGTCGGCCTTGCTTGGAAAAGGAATTTACTGTTTGTTAAACCTATAGATATTGACCAGTCAGCTTATTCAAATGTCCTTTATTCAAAACACTTTTGTGCTTTCGTGCTTACAGCCCAAAATTTGTGCCTGAAACAGGTGTCAGAGCCACATTCCTGAGGGAAGGCCAGCCATTTAAAAAGACAAACCCATAATTTTGTGTATTTTTGGGGAGTGGTAAGTTTTTTTTCTACTGACATGATGGAGTGGGGGCCAGCCTTGTAATATATACCATTATGTTACCTAGACTTTGTGCATATTTTTCAGCATCCATTAAAGAAGGTCATCTAGACCAGTATGCTGATTGGTTTGTTTTGCCTAGGGCTCGTCGTTTGGGGCTGCGTGTCACAGCTTATGTACGTTGCAAGTCACTCCCTGCTTGCGTGTATGTATGTGTGCATGTTGTTTAGCCTGCACCTTTGACAGGCCAAACAGTCTCCTACTGGAACATGGGCAGGTACATTTGGCTCGAGGCCAGGCCTTGGATTCCAAATGCACTGAGTCATGTGGGCTGATTGCTATCTCTCGTTTCTGCTCTGTACAGCTCTGGCTCGGTTAGCACCAGCGCAGCACACAAACACGGCTCCTGCCATTCCTCTCGGCTGGGTGCACAGAAACACACACGCACGCGCACACACGTTCTAAACACAGAGAGAAATCCTCCGGTCTTTCTACAACACACAAAGCTTCGAGAGTAGCTGAAGAGTACTAGCAGAGCACTACTCCTGCTCTCTGAAATTTTTACAAGCTTCTTCAGTATTTACACACCCTAAGTGTTTTTTTAAAAATAAAGTGACTAGGCTACAATCAAGTCACAATCTACAATGGATTCACCTGCTTTTAGCGCCAAGTACATGTTTTATTGTATAGTAGTATAAACGTCTGGAAATCAAGAGGAGGATCGACTGGGACCATAAAGTAGATCTTTTTTTTGTTGCTGTGATGGCCGAGTTTTGAATCTTCTTTTCCCTCTACGTTCGCTCTCCAGACGAGAAGGAGGAGGGGGTCTTGGGTAGCCTCCCGCTCCTCAGCTTCCGGATCTCAGGAGTCCAACCTGCAGACAACATCAGCCGCAAATACGCCTTCAAGGTCAGTAACTTCTGAGGGTTTTAATATGCGGGCATCACAGTATCCATTGTAATATAATATATCATTCAGTGGTCACCAGATGGCACTGAAGGATTCAAATGTAATAAAGCTCCTTCATCGTCTTAAAAACTGAAATCTTGTAAAGTCTATTAGGAGTGGGTACAATTCATATATAAGCTTGATTGTTGATCTTTTAATAGTCAGTTTCTACACTTGAGCAATAGTTTCTGTGTCAGATGGGATGTGCTGAACAGAAAATACTTGCGCAATGTTAGTTAATATATCTTGAAGCCTTTGTGTTGCACAGAGCAGTCTCAGGGTTTATATGTTGTTCTGGGTGCGCTATGGGGAACATGGTGGTGGTGTAACTTGTTGTTCATCCTAGTCCCCTCTGGGAAGGGAAGGTATTCTGCTTCAAGTCTCCACAGGTTTCATAAGGCTTTCAGTTAAACTGTTCACTGACACCTGTCAATTCAAACTGTCCAATGAGAGAGGGCTACGGGGGAGTGGAGACCCGTTTGCTTACCTATATATTATAGGTCAACCTTTTCTCCCATGCAAAATCCAGCTTTCTGTGTGCTGCTGAGATGCCACTGCATCCACTGTACTTCACCTTCAGGGAGTTGCTGCTTCTAGAGCGGTCAGAAGTAAATTTGAATGGATGGAAACGGAACAGTTTTGGAACCACATAACAGACATTTTCTTGTGCATTTCAATGCAGTTGCTCTTCTTTTGCAGCCCAAACTCACCTATTGTCACCTGATTGTCTCTAATCAGAAATACATGATTTAGGGTAGCATATGAGACTAGTTGGATTGGGGATCTCCAGGACTGGGAGATCCTGTGTTCACTGTGGGTCCCCTTCCAACACGCCATATTGTCTGACTTCTGTCAGGCTATGAGGTTGTGACGAGCTGAGACTCTAAGTTTCATACTCCAAGTGATACAAATACACGGCCCCTGCCTTCTCACTGTGGGAGTAAATAATTAAACAGAAAGCATTGACCTGGCATACGGCTTGTATGACAAGCTCAGTATGGAGTGAGCAGAGTCCTTGTTTACAGCCAGTCATCAGAGCTCTAAGGAGACCTCTGTGCATTACATAATGGACGTTATCGCCTCCAGTCCTCATCATCCAGATCCATTTTTTTTATTATTATTGAGGATTGTGCCATTGCATGAAGGTGATGTTACTCATTACACTGATGTCCCTAATCACATTGATATCTGATCCTTTCCAAATGTGCCATTACAAAACTGCAAAACAGGCTTTTATCTCAGAGGGCATCTCCCTCCTTGTTTCAGCTGCCTGTGCGCTTGCATTATCCATACTCCATTTCTAGTCACGCTTTGCATTAGAGGAAAAAATAACATTGTTCGTTGAATGCAAACGTGCAAATGACAGGAGTATGTCTAGACTGCTCTTCATGAAAGGAAATGGTTGCCATTTTCTTTTCAATCCAGGCCACCTATGTTGTCTTGCCCAGATGTCATAAATGGTTGCTTCCATACAGAATGTTTTGAACACTGCAGACAGTATGCCTTAGCTGTGAGGCAATCGCTGGACAAGAGCATCTGCTAAATATACAAAGAGAAAATGTTATTTTAAAAAGGGCCCCCATCTGACCTATATATCTAGAGCAGTTATGTGTGCAGTTATCAGGTCTTTGTATGGTGAGGTGTGGAGAAAGAGCCAGGTCTGTGACAGAGGCTAGCCTCTCCCTCTATTTGTGCTGCTGTCTACTATGTCTATGCTGGTGGCATTGGGAGGGCATCGGACCCTTGTGGGCACACGGCGGTGCTGTGACTCAGTGGTGTTTTTTTTGTTTTTTTACTGCTACTGCTGCTGCTGGCCTCAGGAAGCTAAGGCGCACAGCGAAGGACTGCATCGCCAGCTAGCCGCGGCTCATGATAATTGACTGGCCCCTCCGTGAGGCTCCTTCAGCACGCATTCAGAATAGCGCTGCTGGAATATTGATGAATAGTGTTGCGTAACAGGCGTCTGGATGCATCCTGAACTGTCTCTACGACTCGCATCTCCTGAGATTTCAGCCGCCTTCGGCATAAAAACCAAAAAAGGGTAGCTTGTACTGCAGAAACGAACTATTCACAAGAATAAAACTGAGATATTGGAAGGTACCAGTATGAAAGTGGCAAACCAGAGCAGGCAGGTAAGTTGTGGTCACCTTTGCCCTGTTTTTGTCGCAGGTTTAGTTTTGCGTGAGTCAACAGATAAGATGTTTCTTTTGCTACAGAATGAGTCTTTCCCCTGCCTGGTGACTGTCTTATAGGGCGACTCGATTGAGCCTTTGTGTATCTCAGTCTCTCCCTATTTCCACACACCCCACTATCCCACCGGGAGCCAATCACACATGTCTCCAAGCCCAGGAAGTTTCCCAGGGTCTTGGAATTTTGTTTGCCTTGTTCTCTGGTATAACTCCCTTATCAAGTACATACAGCCTATCTGTTTTCCCAGAATGCCGTTCAGTAAGGACTTGACAGTCATGGTATTAAAGCTCTCCATTCTTTCCCACAAGATCTATGAGCGTTTGGTCAGCTAATATCTACAGTATGCTAGCCACAGCTATTTCTGTTTCCTAACTAGCTTTAAGTATAAATAGATCTTCTTTTTATGAGCAAGTATGCAGCCTCAGAGAGTGCCACAAAACATTGGCTCAAGTAGGTTCAAAATCACTTTGTCATCTTGACTTTGCACTTTCATGTGTCTAACCCTGTGCTACCAGGAGCCGGAGAATGCCAGCCGTACCCGTACTGCCCGGGGCTAGGGGCAAAAGATTGAGCATACTTTTCAAACTGAGCTGGAGGCCAAGACTTCACTGGATTTATTATTTAAAAATAACCACTGGGTCATGAACTGTACACCTGACCTCTGCATCGCTATCAGGCCATCAGGAGGGATAAAAACGCAATCTCTATTCCCAATCGGTTAACAGATACACTGTACGTTTGAGGGGGTGTGCTTCTCACTTTGTGGCGACTTAAGCACCATAACACAGTCTTGTGGATTTTGGCAGTCATGTCTGAGATGTCCGCCCTCCTTCCAGTTTATATCACATATCACGACTCACCCAGGCAGAAGACACCAGTTAGTGAGGTGAGTGATGTGGTGTAGGGTTAGGGGTAGGGGTAGGTGCAGATATTGCTCTGAAACTGCAAACCAGGCACCCACCAATTTCTCCTCCTTTCTTCTTTGGGGACCAAAGGGGAGGATGTCTGTGGAGGCCCTCCTGCTTGGGCTGCCTCTGGCACTCTGGAAGAGTTGCTGGTCTCTGAAGGAAAACAGCAGTTTGT
>JAOVYW010065726.1:0-16239 GCA_025775045.1 Hiodon tergisus
TGTGTGTGTGTGTCTGTGTGTGTGTCTGTGTGTCTGTGTGTTTGTGTGTGTGTGTCTGTGTGTGTGTCTGTGTGTGTGTCTATGTGTGTCTGTGTGTGTGTGTTTGTGTGTGTGTGTGTCTGTGTGTGTCTGTGGGTGTGTGTTTGTGTGTGTCTGTGTGTGTGTTTGTGTGTGTGTGTCTGTGTGTGTGTGTGTCTGTGTGTGTCTGTGGGTGTGTGTTTGTGTGTGTCTGTGTGTGTGTGTGTGTCTGTGGGTGTGTGTGTGTGTGTGTGTGTGTGTGTGTGAGTGAGTGAGTGTCTGTGTGTGTGTGAGTGTCTGTGTGTGTGTGAGTGAGTGAGTGTCTGTGTGTGTGTGTGTGTGTGAGTGAGTGAGTGTCTGTGTGTGTGTGAGTGAGTGAGTGTCTGTGTGTGTGTGTGTGTGGTGGGGGGGTCCTCTGAGCAGCATACTGCAAGATAAAAATCATTGTCATCTTTATATTCTGTTTCCAGTAAAGAAATGACTAACAACATGAGTCAGAAGAAGGTGAAGAGGTTAAAAATCATCTTCCCCTATCATCTCCAAGTCTTCAAGCCACCTTAGCGTTTAGGACAGTACAGAATTGTTCATTTGTCTCCACTGTGAGGTTAACCGACATGGCTTCCCTGGTGTATACAGTGGCTTTGACTTGCTACAACGAGTGTAAAGAGCTGTTTACAAAAATTATATGATGTACTTAGGCTGTAAATCCGCATTGCTTTTCAACAGGAGCCGCTGCCTTGCGAGGAAGCTGTTTGGGGTTTATTGAGAGTGGGCTCATGGGCTGGGTGCACCTTTAAAAGCTACAGATGAAGACGTGGCTCTCCCATTTCAATTCCAGACGTCACACAGGGCAGAACAGATTGCATCATGGGGAAATTGCCTCTGGCAGGCCAGTTTGTTTTGTATACACCACAGTGGTTTTATTTTATTTTTTCTCCAGGAATGAAATGCATCGTGCCCGTTTGTGTGTGAGTGCGTTCAACGGGTGCAATTTACCGTGAAATCTGCTATGGTCCAGCACATGCAGCAAATTTCGTCAAGCGTGGTGTGCTTGACTTTGCTTTCGTCTGGAGGCTGTATGGCTTCCAGGGGTGGGGGGCTTTCTAAATGGCCTGGACGGCGAGCACTAACCACTGGGCCCTCAAGTCAGTGTTGGGGGCAAAGAGGGAGAGGAACCAAATGGCTTCCACAGTGCTCCGAAAAACTCTACAAATGCCTCTAAATGCAAAAGTAGGCCCGCTAAAGTAGGCCATTCTAGTGTTAGTGTTAGCGTAAGGCAATACAAGTCCTGTGCTAGAAGTAGTATTAGCAGTCGGAATAGTATTAGGGGTAGATCAAATAACTAGCGGTTCAAGCGGTCCATAGGATTTAATGTTTCACATTAAGAGGTAACTCACCTCTGCTCTGTTTGAAAATGTGTTTTTAGCTGACATGCTCAAGTTCAAGGCTCTGACTTATGTTTAACCCTAAAGGGTGCCTTCGTTTTGATTGGGTGGGGAAGAACCACAAAGGCTGTTGTGCCCTTGCACGCCTAAAGGCCCTCAATATCCTCACACTGAATTCTGTAAAGGGGGAGGGGAAAGGAGGGGAGGGGGAAATATCTTTGAATATTATTCACCTCCCTCGGGGGAGTTGGGGGGGCCAATCCTAGGAACAGACAGATAAAAAAATGAGACCGTATTTCCCTCTGTCCGTGACAGAGGTAAGATTCACCCTTGAAAGGCAGTGTTCGTGTGATTGTCTTCATCGCCAAACCTGACTTTCCCCCTGAAAACCTTCCTGAAAAAAGAGTCCCCTATCCCCTGATCCTGGAACAGATCCTTGATGTGGCGACCTGTTGTCTTGCGTTTATGGAACTGGAGGTGCAAACTTGTGTGCAACAGCACATATAAAGCAGAAAACTAAATAGTCTCATGCACTAAAAGATACAACAGGGTAAAGCCTCCCGCATAGTTGTAAAACTTCTGGCGTTGGTAGCTGAGGTGAAAGGGTCAAAAGTCTGCGAGTAAGGTGTAGGTTTCTTGTGAGGAAGTTATTCTAAATGATTCAGGTTAAGCAAAACCTGGCTAAATAATGACCTCATAAAATGTAATATGGGCTCAGCTAACTCAAGGCCAATTAAAGTTATGCAATTAGAGTAACCGTGTTTTTATTATGAATAAGCAAGGTCCGTGGTGAGCATTCTAATTTATTCAGATCTTTTTTTTTTCTTTCCCCCTCGCAGAAATGATGGAGTTTTTATTCATCAGGGGAAATAACGGGCCAGCCATTCGGCAAAGCAGCGTTTGTTGGTGCAGTGGAGTAATGAGCATATAGGGCTTGTGTAGTCTGTGGCTGAGGCCCGGATCTGCCGCTAAATCACATTTTTATTGCCCTTGTGAACGCAGAGCCGAGCCCCCGCTGGTTTGGATTGAAGACAAAGGCTGGGTATCATTAACCAAAGGAGTGATTTACCATTGGAATGCGGTCTGAACCGAGTCCAGAGCGCAGACGGCGCTGGGGCAGTGGGCGGTTCCCACACCCCTCATTCCTCATGGTTTCGCCACACCGCAAGAGAATGCCAGGGAGGGTGTGACTGGGTTTCCTGGTAGGACAGGACAGAGACAGAGACAGCACAGACAGAGGCAGCACAGAGACAGAGACAGAGACAGAGGCAGCACAGAGACAGAGACGGCACAGACAGAGGCAGCACAGAGACAGAGACAGCACAGACAGAGGCAGCACAGAGACAGAGACAGAGGCAGCACAAAGACAGAGACAGAGGCAGCACAGAGACAGAGACAGCACAGACAGAGGCAGCATAGAGACAGAGGCAGCACAGAGACAGAGACAGAGGCAGCACAGAAACAGCACAGACAGAGGCAGCACAGAGACAGAGACAGAGGCAGCACAGAGACAGAGGCAGCCCAGAGACAGACAGAAACTGCACAGACAGAGGCAGCCCAGAGACAGAGACAGCACAGAGACAGAGGCTGCACAGAGACAGAGACCTTTTAGTTATGTGTAAAATGTATTTACTCAACATCTGGTCATGTAAATGCAACAGTGAGGACAGTGTATCTAACTCAAATATAAAATCTAATATATTTTGTCAATTTGATCCTCATTCAAAGAAGTTCTCAAATTTTCTCCCTGGATGAGGCTTCTTCTGAGATGGATTCTTTCCATGCCCTCCACTGCGGCAGAACCCCAGTTTCCCGGGCAGCTCCAGCCAGCTCCGATAATCGCTGGCACGCTTCTCCGAGGCGGGATTAAACTCGGAGTTAAACGGGCAGAGTGTAGCCACCGGTCCTCATCTGACTAACTCCGGCCGACAGCAGACAAGAACTGCCCGGAGGAGAGGGGACGTGCCTTTTGTCTGGCCTGAGCTCTGCAGGGCGGTTTTATTTATTCCCCCTTAGCGGTTTGACTTTGATGTCTGTCACCAAACAGGCCCTCTGCGTATTTGTTACACTTTCAATAAACAGCCAAAAGGTCTCTTTAAAGGTCATACGCCTGGCTTATGTCTCAAATGCAATAGACAATATTGCACTGAGGTAAAAAGACTTGAAATCTATCCAAAACCTCCCCAGGATGCAGTATTCGCTTGCCGTTACAATATCATATTTGGTTTTATATGTACAGTTGCCAAGGGATGTTGACACGAACATTTTATGCTCCACATGGATAGCTGGCTAGTCAACAAACCACAACCAGACCCTACACATGAGTATCAATGAAAGCAATAACCCCTGAGACAGGATAGTCTGTCACTACAGCAATTCAATACAGTGAGTTCTGTATTCGGGCACACGGATTTGTTTGCGTTAGCAATGACATCACATACAGCAAGAAAAACTTAATTATTTTGGAGAATTACTTTAGCAGCGTCTAGAGTTTTGCCAGAAATGCATATAAATAATTTAAATAGGTTTTTCCAAAAACACATTATTTAACCTACTGCCGTATATATGCACGCATTACACATGTATTGTTGAGGGTTATAAGCAGGCAATAAAAACTCTCAAAATCGTCTTCTTATTCACTTTCATAATCTACTATAACCAGTTACAAACTGGCAGGTTCATTAATGTGCCCACTCATATCCGGTCGCTTGGAAAGAAGCTGATTCCCTTGATGAAGTTGCTTCCTGTGTGCCTATATCAGTCCAATATCCACAGGTCTTTCTCACTGACTGCCTCTGAATTCTACAGAGTGTTACTTGTGAAACAAAATACAAATTTGCTGTCTCTTGTTGAGGAAGGAAGTACTGCAGAAGCCAACCAATCAAAAACACCGTAGGCCTTTTTATTAGGCTTCTCCTTCCTGTCTCTCCCCCTAACACTTGTTAAAATCATTTTAATTATGATTTCCAGCTCTGCGTGGAATCAATTTTCGCCTCTTTCCACCTTCGGCCGATAGGATTATTTTTCCTGAGTTGAGCGCCAAGTCTCGCCTCCAGAAACCATCCAAGAAAAGTCACTCTGACCTATCCCTTAATTGACCACTTGGCTTCCAAGGGGGGATTACCAGAATTCTTTATTTCGGTGAAAATGTGCTGCGTTATAGCAAATGGGCACCCGCCAGTGTGCCCCGCATGATCTGAAGTCTTCCTTTGGCGCTGTTAGACCCTTTCTGTGACAGAGAAGCTCTCTCGATATCCGACCTGTCTGCGCCAGATGCCAGGCCGTTAGCGATTTGTAATGTAACTAAAAGAATATCCACTGTGTATAGGAATGCACTCCTGATCCACACCCGTGCCGTGATTTCCGAGGCTATGTTCATGTTTGAATACGATGTCATTTTATTAATGCTAAATAAATTAATGCTTGGCCTGGAAACCAGACTTGATTACTGCAAGATTTTGTCATGGGGTGCACAGTGCGGAAAGCTTTTAGCGTGACGCAGTTACTTGCAATTGCGCACAGCCCATTCATCTCCCTCAGCACTTTTTCCTTTTTAAATTGCTGCACTTGTGCATTGCGCCGGCAGGTCAGTCCCCTTCAATCCCTGTCTCCCTCCAGCAGAATATAATGACTTCATCACTCTCTGCACAGGTTCTGATCATTAGCCAGACATCCTGTCCGTCTGCTCGTTCCCTGCCTGGCTCCAACAGCCGAGTTATGTCAATCCGAGGGCAGGCCATCCAGAGAACCAAGGCCTTGTACTCATTCTGTAAAGACTCCTAAATCAGTTATGCACCCTCCGATGGCATCAGCCAGAAGATGCTTTATTGCAATCAGTGAAAGAGAACCCTGAAGCGGCAGCAATGGGGGACCTCTCCAGACAGGGTGAAGGCAACAAAATCAGTTTTGACGGGGTAAAGGGTGGCCTTTGCAATTTCCCACGCATGTTGTTCTAGGATGTTCTAATTGTTTCTTTGACCACTAAACAGCAAAAAGCTCCTGGAGAAATATGAAATGCCAGGGGTGGTCAAACAGTTTGGTGTGGAGAGGCTGGGCTGGGACTAAATGGTCCTTTAGTGCCAAATACTAGGAGATGAGCTTTGAAAGTAGATAAAGAGTTGGACGTACCAACCTTTGGAATACCCTGTAATACAGTTTAGATTTTATGTCCGAACCCGGGTTCTCGTATAATCGATTCGGACCGAGTAGGGTTCGGGCTTCAGATGAAAGGACTCGGGCCGGATAGGGCCGAATTTTCTGGCAATTAATTCAGGCTTCGCTTGAACGGGCTCAGTTCTGGTTGGGCTTGAAATATCAGGTCGTCTCTCAAGAGAAAAATGAAAACTTGAATGTTAGCTGAAACCAAATAGGCAGAAATAAACCTTAAATGGCCCTAGATTTGAGCCACTTTTCCCCTTCTATTTCTCTGTGTGCTTTTTCAGACTGCAGTGCACCTTATTTGGCTCTCTAATGACTGTTAAATCATTTATCTGCTGGACCGAGCATTTATCAAAAGCCCGCCCTGCTCTTGTCAGTGCCATTGTTCTGCCTGGCTGCCAA
This sequence comes from Hiodon tergisus, assembly GCA_025775045.1. NCBI lineage: Eukaryota > Metazoa > Chordata > Actinopteri > Hiodontiformes > Hiodontidae > Hiodon > Hiodon tergisus. The sequence continues at coordinate 5,964 of JAOVYW010065726.1, forward strand.
GCAGTGGCCTCACACCACAGAGGTAACATCCAGGCTGACTTGTTTTTGCTCCACCAAAATCCCCATCCTGTAGATCAGGGCCCTGTTACCCAGTTTACAATTAAAGCGTGCGAGAGCTACCTTTCTTAATTTCCTTTCTTAATCCCTCCGCCTTTTTTTTCTCTTAATTTCCTCTCTTCGGGGGTGACTGAGCTCGGATGGTTGAGTGTGCCACTTGCTGAGTATGAGTGAGTGAGGGAATTTTGAGGCATGACAGAAATGGGGCGACGTGATGGAGGTGTGTCTTTCATCGGTGAGAAATAACAAAGCAGGTCAGGCCAAAACCCTGCTCCCGGCTTCTCTCTGAAAGATAGCGGTTCCATTCCTCAGAATTGAAACCTGTCTTGTCTGACAGCGCTCTTGCCGGTTGAAGGCAGCGACGCGTGGCTCATTGGGTGTGATATGACTGTTTCAACCTAAGTGGAAAATCGAGAATGGGAGAGCCGGTCGTTATGTGTCTCCTGCTTTGGCGCTCTTAACTATTGGGGTGGGAGCTGGGACACATTATGCGTGTCACTAAGTGCAAAGACATTCCTGACGTATTAACCCTATAAACCAGCTGCTGGTCGCATCTGGTCTGAATCTCCATTCCTGGGAAGATCAGACTGGCCCAACAGTAGTGCGTTGACAGGACATAAGGGGAAATAAAAGGTATTGACACATGGATGGTACTGCCATGGCTCAACAAAGGTTGCTCAGGGTGACAGAGGAAAAAGCTTAATCTGTTATTAGTTTTTGATGCTGAAGTTAAATGAATCACTTGAGTTCTACCGGAGTGGGCCCTTTTTTCTGGTTTCGCCGGCTCAGAGCGCCAAACGCATCTTAGGTTGGTAACACCGGGAAACCCACGGCTCATTACAGCCTGAACTGCGCTGCGGTGCGAAGAAGTGTGAAACGCTCCCGGCCGCTGTGGAGATACGAGCATCCGGCACTGGCTCAGAATACCTCGGCATCCAGTTCTGCGCCACGCTTGTACCCATGGCGACTCAGATCCAGAGCGTGAGTTTATTTAAGCTCCTTAAGCTTCAATGAATTGAATCCATGCAATGCAACAGGGACTTTAAGATTATCTAATATCCCACTATTGGCTTTTAGACCACAACAAATAAAAGGAGCCATGCAATAATTGGCCGTCTGTTAATGTGTGTCTCGAAAAAAGGAAATGAAAGATGAAGCCGCCTTTTACAAGCATGTGTGTCTTCCCTCTTTTCACATCGCTCAATTTTCCTTTCTCTTCTGTTTGTTCCCATCTGATCCCTTAGACGCTCTTCTCTCTGCATTTTGTAGGCATACCTTTCTGCTACCCTCCTTCTCTTCTGCTTCTTTCCATGAATCCAGGAGGGGCTCTTTGCTCTGTAAAAAATGCCCCAGGGAGAGAAGCACAGCCGTGCCACCCTTAATACGTGGAGGAGAACAGGGATGGGTTGGAGCAGGGCTAAATCAGTGAGAGGGAGTGACAGACAAGCTTGGGACACACAGGAGTGGGGGAAAATGGCCGTCGCACAGATGCTGACCAGCAGACACACACACACACACACACACACACAGCATCACTCATCCACACACTCCGCAAACAACCTTACCCTCCAGGCTTTCAATCCTCTAGCTGACTTTCTCCCAATTTTCTCTCATCCGGTGTCATTCGTTTCCTCCTGTGGCCCCCTCAAGTTCTTACAACACGCCCTGGTTACCAACAACTAAACACCTAATGAGCACAGCTGTGGCCCCAGGGATCGGAAACGCAACCCTCTCTATTTCTTTCGTCCATTAGTACAATAACCTGCAAATTGATAAAAGGGTGAGGAGGCTCAGACAAACAATCTGATGTTTTTTTTTTATATTATTTTTAATTAGTTGAAGTGACAGCTCACCTCTTATTCTGTCTGTCTGTATCATAGTGGGGGGTAACTATGTATCTGTGACACATACCATAATAAAAGGGCTTTGTCTTTCCAGCAGTAAGAGTGAAAAGTTGAAAGCATTCAAACAGCTGTGTGCTTTTATCGGAGCACAAAATAAAATACCCAGAGTAAACTTGGGGAGAAATATGCTTGACCATTAATTAGGACTTATTTGGTGGCTGTCATTTCAGATCTCAGATTCCTCATAAAGAAAGCCCGGGCTGCCCTTGTATCCCAGGTTTCACAGGCAAAGGCTTCCATCTACAACCACAGGTTTCATTCTGGCTGATCTGGCTGGTAGAAAGACAAGCCAATGAGGCATTATTCACGGGAGTTGGGATTCAGAATGAGCGTCTTTGATCCGTTAGCCTGCTGTAATGGCGTCCATCCTCATGAATAAAGATAAAGGGTGAAGACCGAGCAGCCCGAGCGGAAAAAGACTGATGAAAGGTCAGTGTTAAAAAAACAAAAAACAGCTGTCAGTTTGTCGATGGACCCACAGCAGCGGACGAAACCAATTAGCACGAGCTTCCATGCTTTCGTCGTAAACAAATCCTGACCACTCAACATTCTAAATGTCCACATGGCTATTATTAAAATCTATATTACTATTGTTATTATTATGTGAAGGTGCATGTATTTAATTAATGGTTCCAGTGTCGTGGAGCGATAATGAAATGCAATATGAAACCAGTTAATCTTGTAAGGAGTGTCGTCCAGTCTAACGCAGCGATCATCCTTGGTGAAAGAGAGTTTACAAGACACGCCCCTTTTGGTCAGATTGCTTTATTTTTATCAGGCCGCAATCTCACTGATGTTGTTTGGGGGAAGGCGATAGTCACAAGCCTGTCAGCTTTCTGAGTCGACCTGCAAAGAGTACCGATCATCACACCTCAAACGCACACAATAAAGCCTCCTCGCCACCGCAGAGCGGAGCTGGTTTTAATCAAACACACCTACCGCAGCCACTGACCCCCACGCACGGGGACTTGCATTGCAAAGGTCTATCAGGATCCGTCCCCGTGACTATTTCCCTGCGCTTGGCATCACGCGAAACCAGATCAGCGGATGAGTCGATGAGCGACCGCCCCATTCCTCTCCCCACCTCCCGCAAATGGCCAGTGACAGCCTGTACAGCAGACTCCAGATAAAGATGTCAGCCGTAAATATAGAAGGCCATTGCTGAAATGCTGTTATTAGGGCATCTTTATGCCCCCCCCTCCCCCCCACCCCTCCCGCTTTCTCCTTCTTTCTCATTTTATTAGACGTTAGCAGCTCAATTCACAATATTCAGACAGTCATTCCAGGCACAGGGAAATATTCAGAATTTATGCCGGCATAATAATGAATAGCTGTGAGCAACACGCATCAAAGATAAGCAAGAAAGAAGCAGGTACGCTTCCCTGGGTTAAAGAAGCACATGTGTTATGTACCATTGGGGGTATATACCAATTCGGGGAGGCAAAGTAGGATTCTTTTGTCAATTCAATAATTTATGGTCAAATTTAGCAGGCTTCGGCACCCGTGTCCGCCAGGGCACCTCCCTCTTTTTGTTCTCCTGCTGGCACGGCCAGCCGCCTGTTTGCATATTGCTGACAGGTGACTGAGAGGTACTTGCTTTTAAAGTATGTTCTCACTCGTGAATGGCACCAGGCCAGCCGATCTCACCTAAACCAACATCGCTTCCTCTCACCTCTCCGTTGTCACCCTGCTAAATCACCTTAATAGGCTCCTCCGTCTCGGAAGGGCCTGGTGTCATGTGACGTGCTGCCAACGGCGGAACGCAACGTTAGTGGGGAAATCCTCACAGCTGAACCAGGCACGGGGAATAAATTACTTGTAATCCCAGAGAGCATTTGCATGTTATTTGCTATCATATACAAAGCGCAGCTTGTGTTTCTGAGTTCTGATACACCAGGAGACAGTAACAAGTCGCAGTGTGAGGGAGAGGTACTAACGCTCGGAATGGAGGAGAATAACTGCTCATGTTTGTATTCTGTTATCCAGCCAATCCTCTGGGTTCCACAGATTTTGGGAAACGGCGTGTTATGTAGATTTGTAGGTTCATAAATTCCAATCCCCTGAAGAGTGGATCTCGAGTGTGTAAGTTACTTCATTTAAATAGCTTCTGTGAATGCCCTGCTGTGTAAATGGGTGCATTTGTAGGTCCCCCTGGATATCTGCAAAGCAAATCAATGATATGAGATAATGTCTCAACACTTGAGTGAAGGGAAGCAAAGGAGATTAGTCTGATCTCCGGGCTTCAGCGGTCTTTTTAAAAACAATAAATGACTTAGAATAACATTTTTCTGTCTTTTGTTTAATCGTGGGGTAGGTTATACGTTTTTTTTTTTTTTTTAATAATAAGGATTTCCGCCTGCAGTTGGGGAGGACTGCAGTTTTAATGAATAATATTACCTGAGCACTATTGGTCCTGAGTTTGATCTTTCACAGATCTTTCATGGCTCCGCACCGCAGGACGGGTGCATGTTCACCAGTAGAGGGGTTTCTGACTGAAGGTGGATTAACGCGTCCGTGCCTGCAGCAAACGGCTGCTTCACCGCTTCTTTACTGGACAGCCCCCTTTGCACCTGTAGCCGTGGGTATTACTGCCCGGTGTCCCCATGGGGATATAAGCTAACGTCTTTGCTTTTCACCTGAGATGAGAGCCCCCCACATTATTCAGGCCCCCGTTTGCATGGCGCCTGAAGCCACAGGCTAATGGGTAGCTGAAAAGAATAAGGAAAATAAGCAGATGGAAAGCAGAGCAGGCTAAGTAGAAATAAATGCAGAAAATACTAAGTGCATTTTTTTTATGCAGGTGAAAGGAAAAAGAGGGAGTTGTGATTGGTATTTGAAGCACATTCCGTACAGCGTAGATGTGCAAAATCTGAGCTACTCAAGGTTTACCATATTGTGATCCACAGCGAGAGCTCAGATCTGTGTGTGTTCACGGTGTACGTGCTTGTGTTTGCAGGGGCCATTTCGGAAGATTGCTGTTCCAGATGTCCCTTCTTGTTATTAGGCACATCTCTGCGCTTGGAAACGAGATTCATGAAAATATACACTTGTCCCAGTGGGTACATTCCCCCAGTGCAAGGAGCGACATTTTCGCAGCCCTAACAGCCAGTGTGCAGGAATAGTGAATAAACAGCAATAAAAAATGCATTAGAAGAAAAATAAATAAATAAATGTGTAAGATATGCAAATTCTGATATTTCAGAAGGACAACAACTTGTTGTCGCACAGGGACTGTTGGTTTTCTTATGACAATTGACAAGCGGAGGGGGGTCGGGGATTACAGAAAGCCGAGCGAGCGCAGCGATGGAAGGGGCGACAGCCTGCAGGACTCTGCGAGGTTAGGCTGAGGCGCGGCGTCACACACTCCACCCAGTGCCACTGAATGATCAGAGCAGGCTCGGCGGCACGAGGACAAGCGCAACGCATGCATTATTTAGCACGCTGATTACCATCCGAGACCAGGGGAGAGAGAGGGCTCTGCGCTTCAGGTCCGTGGGGCGCCGGCAACTGGAGCCGGGCCTCCTTCAGAGCCGGGGGGAGCAGGTGAATTAAACCACCGGGCTGTCTACCGGAGGACGTGGGTGGCGAGGTTGGGAGCGATTTGGTTGGCAGTTCAGCGCCCCTGTGCTTAATGAGACTTTGAGGACACTGTGTGGGGGCAGGAAGCCATGTAAACACAGCGGCTCAGTGTTGACAAAGCCCTCCTAGCCTCACTGGTATTCAACTGTTTTCTCTGCTGAGTCTCATCAGGTTGACCTGACAATTGCTCGATTCAACAAACCCATACCGAAAATAGCATCCCTCTAAAATTTGGCTCTCTACAGAAAAAACGAAAGGAGAAGTAACAATGACGGGGGACTTTAACTGCAGCTGCAGTTGCAGTTCTGGGAGTCATATCAAGCTGTAGAGCACTGACATGCCAAGAGTGTGATGTGCACACACACACAAATGCACACGCACATACGCACACACATGCACGCAAACACACATACACAGACACATGGACACACACACACACACTCACAATTTCCGTTCACTAACTCCCTCATTTACTAATGTACTTATACGTACAACACCCAGAGCATAGACATACACATCCACACATTCACGCTTTCCCACTTACAAACACGTGACGACACGTTAGAGCCAAGGTTGTGTCACATGGCCAGGAGAGAAGAGACAGCTTTACCACAGATATAATTATGATCGCTGTCAGCACAGAATTCCATCCCAGTGTCGCCCTTCTAGCTCACTCTGAGTGCGCCAACAGCCTTAGCTTAGGCAGAGTCCTGTAGGAAGGGTCCCCAGCCTGCCTGGCTCCCTGCCAGTCTCAGGGGTAAGGTGGGTTCTGAAACAATGAAACGAATGAGAGCCACCAATAAGCTCCAGACGGGAGAGAAGGGTTGCTGGGCAAATAGTTCTCAGGTTTTGTTTTGGAAATCAATAACCAGTTCATAGAGATGGATTTTTAACACAGCAAAGGGAACTCTCTGCGAGAGATTGTTATAGCAGAAACCCAACCCAACCAGCCAGCTCATTCTATAAGGACTAATAAAATTCCAATCTCCTATGTGTGACAGGTACATGTCAGAACATTGTTACTGGGGTATTGTGGCCCTTTTTTATCCCCAGTGCTGATTTGGGTGTCGTGTTGCTTTGATGTGTTACTTTACATTTAAAAGTTTTTTTTTTACAGAAACACTTCATATATTTACCCAAGATGGTCATAGTTCCTTTGAAGTGACAAAAGACATTAATGTAACAATTTATCATTCCTCTGAATAGAATTGAAGCCACTGTAGTGATTCCTTGAATCTGTGAAAGACATATTCAGGAGTTATATGCCTGAGTGAGTAGCAAGCGATGTACTCAAAGCCTTTAAAACGCAAATAGATCCCATATCTGTATATGTATTTTCTTATCAATGTACTCAAATTAATATCTATCATATCTTCCTAGAAAAACTATGTGTTAGATGCAAACGCACCTCCTTGATTTTAGCAACCCCTGAATTTCTCCAGTTGGAAAGATTCTGTTGGATCGCTACGCCTGATCAGAAGACTAAGCAGACGTTTGTCTCATCGGCTGATTCTCGGCCGTGATTATGTAGCGGGGTGGGTTAGAACCTGGAAGCAGTGGCACCAAGGTGAAGTGCTCTCGACTGCGTAGGGATCTGATTTCGCCCTCGTCTCATCAAGGCCAGTGTCATCAGACCCAAGCGAGTCGCACTACTCCCTCAGCTTCCTGTTGCTGTGGGTGGGAAACGGGTGAGGGAGGCGCGGGCGACGTCACGTCCTTCAGGCCCCCGTTATGGTTGTTGATCAGACCGTTCTCTCAACCTGTAAATTAGTCAAACCTTTAAGCAACTTCTGATTTGGCGCACGCATGATACACGATGAGTGCATGATAACACACGTAATCCGAAGGTAAGACTGAGGCTGAGTCATCGTTTTGTTCTGTGTCAAGGGTATGAATACATTCATCAGATTATCAGAGCTGTTATCCCGACATCCGAATTGTCTGATGAGGCACATGGTGGACCATCTGCACGTTGACCCCCAAACGCTGTGAGCGCCGTTCCTTTGGTGCCTAGTATTACTTCCACCCACTAAAACAGCCTGGTAGCACTTAGCCCAAACAGATAAAAACCACATCAGCAAAAAAAATTTTTTAAAACCTTTCTCGAATGTCAGACACGCTTTCCTCCCGGGGCTCGGTTTATGGATAGACTCCAAGTATTCATTAATTCTCATAAATAATGAAATAAAATGAAAGAAGCATTACATTGAATAATGCTTGAATTAGTCATCACAAGTTGTCTTATATCATGTCGCAGTCATGCTCCTGCTACCAGTGGACATGATGGGAAAAGTGGGGGGAAATGAATTCATTTGGCTTTTAGAATTTCACATTTTACATATAGCTGGATGAGCCTCCAACAGTTCCCCCCATGCATCGCAGCCAATAGAAAAAGACGGTCACTTGGTCAATGTTAACCTATGGTGATCCGGGACACAGCTTGATCATGGCACTGGGCCCGGTCCACCATGTAAGCTCATCCCAGGGGTAGAACCAACAAACTCTTGCTGCCAGGACAGCCACCCTGGACCCATTCCGCATCGGACAGTGTGCACAGCGGTACTGGGTTTAATATACGTTTACTTCACTGATGTATTTGCTCATGTTATTGACTGGAGTACCCTGTGTGTGTTGTAATTAATTATCTCTGCAGTCTGTTTTTGAGGTCTACTGAAAATCTCATTAGGTCCCAGTAGAGAGAGTGAGACCAAGACAGAGAGAGATTAAACTGGGATCGTCATCCCGTTTTACATGGGGCCACAGTTTTAAATCCAATTCCGAATCTGAAGCCCCGGCATGCTTCTGTTAGTGGGTAAATTTGTCAGGCACCATATTTGACATCACAGTGATGGACCGTCGGTGGCAGAGGGGTCGTTGGTGTAATGTGGCGCTGGTAAATCGGAATATCACGCCTTAAAGGACCCAGAGAGCGAAGCTATACCCCGTGCAGCCGCATTTTTTTTTGTTATTTAGTTTAATGATTCACCCCTACACTTGTCCGTTGTGTTGGTTTCCCCCCCCTCCATTTCCGCAGACATCAAAAAACGATCGTCAAATGACCCTGGCTGGCAGCCCCTGTGACGGAGCACTCTGCCGTATTTAATTGGAAAGGTAATGGATTTCTGCCAGGCACAGACTGTGGAGTACTGGTGGCATCGGAATGAGGGCGGCCGTGGCGAGCGGGGAGATCGGAATTATTATCAATTTAGGACGTATACCCCCTCCGACATGCAAATGATGTATGGATATAATAAGGTCAACATTTGACACGACCCAGAATTAATCGCTATCAAAAAGCCAGACTCGGAAATGGGGCTTGGCCAGTTTGGACAGGGGGAAGGCACAATAGAAATGCTCTTAGCTTTCCAAATGAGTGAATCTGTGTGGAGTGCATTCACTGTCATTGTGTGTCTGGGCAGTGGGCTTCTCAGTTCCCCGATGTCACCCCCAGTGATTGGCTCACAATCTGAGGCCCTCCAGTTTAAGGTATGTTGGCTCTCCTCCACAGCAAAAACACCACTATGGTGGGGTGGGGGGACAGTGAGGCCCCAAACCAATAAACGGGAGTGAAGATTCAAACTGAGGGGACACGTTGGCTGAGGCATGTCCATGTACATAAGTCTGCAAGATGGCTTCTAAAACAGTGATGTAGTTTGTACTTTATGATTAGCTCAAGACTAGTTGACATCCCTGCTCTCGTTTTAAGCGCTTCATTGGTATGGATCTTTAGCCCATTAAGTGAGATTAGAAAAACTCTCCTTTGGGATCAATGAACAAATACAATTAATTGTATTATTTCTGCTTGTGAGAGAGAGAGAGGTTTTCCAAGGTTTGAACTGCTATGTAGAAAATTTAAAACAGTCTGCTCTCCCTTTCCTTTTGTATGCGACAAACTTTCCTGAGCACAGTTTGTAAGCCCCTCATTTCACCTCGTGTCAAAACCCTCCTCAGCACCACCTCAAGTTTCATTAAATCCATCTCAGCCCTCCAGAAGTTTCATTAAGCCCAGGTATGGCTAATTGAGCCCAGCAGAAAGCCTGCAATGCTTCATCCTCTACCAGGAGTGAATGCTAATGTGGATCGCTGCTACTTTCAGCAGGTCCCCGCAGTCCGGCCCGCCCTCCTGTTTCCTCATCACTGGAAACGTTCTGGTTGAAGTGCAGGCAGCTGCCTGGGAGTCTCCCCTGATGATGGAATCTCCTGTAGAATACAAAAAACGCATCAAAGGCTGACCTTTGGCAGGAGGCACGGGCCCTTATTCAAAATGGCTGCCGTCCTGACGAGTCACGTTGCGGCTTTGCCTCATTAATAGATGCTTCATTTAAGACCTTTTAGTCAATACTGAATCGCCTCTGGTCTTTGGGCCTGCAGTACAATGCTGCATATTCTGCTCTGACTCAGCTAACGCTTCTGTGAGGAAAACAACACAGAGGAGAGAGGGTCTGTCCAGCAAAGGTGATGTCTGGGGCATTTTCACACATTAAGACTGGTCAGAGCCTGGGATGGGAGATGGGCAAAGGTGATGTCTGGGGCATTTTCACACATTCAGACTGGTCAGACCCTGGGATGGGAGATCATGTCCAGCAAAAGTGATGTCTGGGGCATTTTCACACATTCAGACTGGTCAGACCCTGGGATGGGAGATCATGTCCAGCACTGGTGATGTCTGGGGCATTTTCACACATTCAGACTGGTCAGACCCTGGGATGGGAGATCATGTCCAGCACTGGTGATGT
>JAOVYW010065737.1:0-21542 GCA_025775045.1 Hiodon tergisus
GGGGGGTAGGGGGGTTTGCCGCGAGGAAACCAGGGGGAATCTTAGAGTTCTTTGGAGGTGAGACTACAACCTTATGCTACAGCACCTTTCTGCCTAATTGTTTGCATTTTTGCATGTTTCAGATACTGAACCTTTGACCAAAACCTAATATTAGATAAAAAGGGATACTGAGTGAACAAATAACACAGAAGTTTGAGACTTTGATTTTTGTATTATAGAAATTTATGCAACACACCCAAGAAATGAAAGAAGCCCCAAACTTGGTGTCATTTATCTCAGACTCCATCTATACATTATTACCACCTAAAAAGACCAAAGTCAATGTGAAATAAAATGTAAATTATTATGATGGGCATAACCTATTATCTACATGCTGGTGTACTCAACTCAATGTTATTGTCTCAAATAGCCAAAGGCAGCAAAAGTTCCAGGTGATATTATAAATTCCTTACAAAAGCCTGAAAACCCACAAGAAAATATTTGGCAGAGGAAAAGAATGTTTTTCCACTATGCAATATATTTGAGAGCTATTTTACCTACAAAATATTACACGCTATACTTCAAAAGGAAAGTTTAGAAAACAAAGATTTAGGAAATAGGAATCATTTTCCAATAATAGCATTCATATCTTGCGCGCAAGTCCCACTGTTATAAGTCCCACTGTTATAAGAGCGATAGGCTAGGAATTCTAAATTCTGTAAAACTGATTGTGCAAACGTGCAGCTTAGACGGAACTTGGCATTTGGATCAAACATATAGCTTACTATCAAATATCAAGCTATTAAGAACTGCTATTTTTTATTATTTTCTTCTTTAATGGTTTCATCTAAAACAAAGGTGAAAACCAATGGTTAAATAAACAACATTGCATCTTCGTGCATCTGCCGTGAGTTATTACCATTACATAAATTGTGTCATCCTGTTGTTTACATGATTTTAAACATTTCGTAAGGACAGTTAGGCATGCTTTAATGACTGTGCATTTTTTATACCATTCTTACACGAGGTATTCACAGCACATTGTTGGCCAGTCATAGAATTCAGAAACACAGTAGCCCAGTATTGGCCAGTCAGACGTCGGAAGTTATCAATGAATAAGCTGAACAAAGACCTGCAAGAGTAGCAGCAACAGTTCATAGAGTCCATACAGTATGCAGTCTTTTTTTTATGATGGATTTCATTAGATCCATGAACAAGGGATGTTTCCAATAAGGTTAATGGCTTTATTAAGACATTACAACATGACAAATTGTTGAGGTGAATGTCCTGACAGCACTCCAGAAATGAAGAGTATCCTCACAGGCTTGTAGCAGAAGGTTGTAAAAATAATCACTGCGCAGGTAGATTAAGCTAATTAAATGTAGGGTAATAAAACTGATTTATTTACATTGTTGAAACTCAACTGAAAGACAGATAATTTGCCCTATTGGAACTTTTGCTGGATCAGATCATTACTGAAGCAGATCATTTCGGATCTCTTTATGTTTGGGCTCTCTCAACTCATCAAACAACGTATTAAAAACCTATTATATCTGACCAAACATTTGGCAACTGATGGGAAATTATTTGTTCACCTAATTACGAATACTGCATATCTACAGGTTGCTGGCTTTCATGTCACAGCTGTCATCTAGCTAGCTGCATTCTCTAACTGAGAATATTCACTGACGCAACCCACAACACAAGTGTAGTTTCCTGTGATTGGTCCAGACCTTTTGCGAAAATGTGTTTACAGTAGTAAATATCACAACCCCGGTTTGGACCAAGACCACCCATTTTTTAAAACTACAGTCCGATTTTTTGGTGTGCTAGTTACCTCACAATCCTGAGGTTTATTTGTGAATATAATTCCATATACTAGTACCATATATAGCCTGTATTATTCTGTACAGTTGCCTATTTTGATGAGGGTATTAAGCAAAGCACTGCGTTGTTCTTAGGAGACACCAGGTTGTGCATTTATTGTTGTGCCCTGTGTCTTTTCATCTCAGACTATGCTTTATCTGCATAGCATAACTATATTACTTGCTAGCCTGTGACAGTCCTGACATGTGAATAAAGTTATGATCACTTGTTGTGGTGCATCAGACCATATCGGAACGAAAATATTTGTTCAAAAGAATGATTTGTTCACAAACTGCACATCACTAGTTCTGCCTTTTCCATTAACTAGCCCAAAATTTTTAATCTCTAATTGTGCAAATAACATAGAAGCATAGAAGATGCTCCAAATTATGAATTTGCAAGACGAAAATCTATGTAAAGGCAGTGCATGACAACCCAATTAGTTGTTTTACTTTTGCTGCAGTTTCATTCACATAAAAAAGTGACTAACATATTTCTTATGACAAAACTAAATTATATTATGTTCCCATATAGTTTGCGCTGTGACATTGCATTTAACTTTCTTTTGTATTTTATTCCTTACATAATCCATAATTTCAAATGCATTCAATTCTATGTATAGAGTATAGAACACGCTATTTCCATTAAAAATGTCAGAAAATTGAACATCTTTGTTGCTTTGAAATATGCTTCCTTTGCTCTAGAGAAGTAAATAATATGTTGTTTCCTAATATTACCAGATGGGTTTTTGATCAGAAAAATTTCAACCAGTGGAGTTTTCTAGAGTAAGATCAAACTGAAATTTCCAGAGAAGCCTATCACTAGTGAATGCATATCGGGTCGTCATCACAAATATTGCTGCTGCTAGAGGGAAGAAAATCACCACATCCTTTCAAAATGTTTTTGTTTCCTTACAGCCTGAAATGACACATAAAATGTGACTTTTTTTTTGTAACCCACAATATCCATGTGAAAAACAGATCTAAAAAAGTTCACACCCCCCCTCCACCTTAGAATCACAATTGTAATTAAAGAAATTGCAGAGGTATAACCAACCACCTTCACAAAGATCACAAATCAAACTAATTGGCTTCCATCTGTGATCAATTGTAGTGACTTTGATTAGTTCAGCAAAAAACAGTTCATAGAGGTCTCCACTGCTTAGTAGTGCAATTCAAAGCAAATAATCCATTATGGGAGGAAAGGTACTGATGGATATAAAAATATTTCAAAGGCTCTGTCTATCCCTTGGAGCACAGTTAAGACCATTATTAAGAAGTGGAAGGCGTATTGTATCACCCAGGCCTTGCATAGATCAGGCTGTCCTTCCAATCGGGATGACCGGGCAAGGAGGGGGCTGATCAGAGAGGCCAATGGCAACTTTGAAGGAGCTTCAGGTCTTTGCGGCAGGTCTTTTACTGGTCAATTGTATGCATGTGACCAAAATATCACATGCGCTACACAAATCTGGCCTCTATGGGAGACTGGCAAGAAAAAACACTACTCAAAATAGCCACATCAAGGCTCATTTCAGCTTTGCCAAAAAGCACACTGTAGAGGCAAAATGGCAAAAGGTGCTATGGTCAGATGAGACCAAAATTGAACTTTTGGGCCTAAATGCAAAACGATATGTCTGGCAAAACCCAATCTTTCCACCCAAAGAACACCATGCCTACAGTAAGCACAGCGGTGGCAGCATCTTGCTGTGGGGGTGTTTTTCTTCAGCAGGGACTGGAGCACTTGTCAGGATAGATGGGAAAACGGACAGTACAAAATACCTGAAGCGTGGTGAAAATGTTAACGTGGTTCATGACAATGACCCAAAGCACAAAATGCAAAAAAAGCAACAGCTCCTGGTGAAGAGTTGAACTCATTTCCGTTGCATTTTGCTGGATTTGTTTTGTATCACTATTGTATTTGTTTGTGTCCTTTGATTTGTGAGTGCATTTTTATTTGTGTGCTTGTTTTTGGCTGTTGTTCTCATGCCTTCAATTTGTTTGTGATTTCCGCTTCTTGGTCACCGTACTTTTCCACTCGGCAAGCTAGAGGCTACACAAGAGGTTCAGCGCAGACTGTAGAGGCACAATCTCTACAGTACTGCAAGCATGCAGTTAGCGACAAGCCAAGAGAAATCCTGATGATTTACCCAACCCCAGCCACTGTGCACCGCCACTGTGCTTCACCGCCATTGTGCTTCACCGCCACTTCTACAATCAATTGAATGATATGAGCTGGATTTGAACTGGCAAAGGTGAGCCGGTTCAAATCCAGATTGCGTTATTAACACAATTCCTGCCTGCCGTTATTAACACAATTCCTTCAACAAAACTTTGTGTGGCTTATGATGAGTAATTGATAAGTATTAAAGAGTATTATTCTGCTTAAGACCAGCTTTTTAAAGCTTAACTTTTTTATTAATAAAATTAATTTGATAATATGTTATGATTGGATATGTCTTACTTTTGAAGTGGTGAGAACACGACACGCAGTGTGTGTGTGTGTGTGCAGGTGTACTATATTTCATTTAAAACAGTACAGTTTTAAAATAAAAATACATTAAACCCACACACACACACAAAGACACCCATTTCACAAAAGTCAAGGTCCTAGAAGCATGCTGTTTGAAAAGGTACCCAAGTACTTCCTTTGACGCCCTTCTTGGTATCTTCCTACCTAGACCATTTAAATGGACTGCAATAAAATATAAGCTACCCATGTAACTCGAGATTTCATATCAAAATGGGCAACTGCCTATAATGTGGTGCGTATTTTTGGCACATTTTACAGTCTTCAATTGTTATTACAGGGTTAAATTTAGTTTGATTATGGATTCGTATAGGGTAGTATGGTTATGGTCAAATAATGCATTTCTGAAAATGCATATATATTATCAGTTTGACATAAGCCAAACGAGAAATCAGCATTCAGAATGGCATGAGCAATTTGCATAAAATCTATTCATGTTTAACATAGAGAATAATTAGGCCACCAAGCAGTGCTTGTTTTGAGAAACCTATTACTTTAATATTAAGTAGTGAGTTACAATCATATTCCAATAGATGGCGCTTTTATTACCTGCTCATAGACAAAAATGTGTCCAAGAACAGGACTCGACTGGACACCATGAGAAATCCACATGGCACTGTGGCTCCAAGAGCAGTAAATCTGCCGTCGAAATCTAAATGTGAGACAATTTGTTCCAGCTCTGAGAAACTGAATTGCAACTACAGGAACAGGCAATACATACGCCCCCCTTTTGTTTCTTAAAATCTCACTATTTAATTAGTGCTAATGCATCGACACACGACACTGTATCAGGAACTTATAGTAAATGAAATTAAGATTCAGCAAAAGTATATAGCAATATAAAGCATAAGTGAGAAAACACCTGCGAAAAATGTATTGAGATAGTGTGTACTCGGACTTCAAGAATGCCAATAAATTAGAATAAATTCTAGTATTTTTTTTTTCAAGTCTATGCCTTCTACATTTACAATGTTACGTTATTATAACTCTGCTATAACACATTTTGATTTTACGTCTTTTACGACTTTGGTTGTTTCACTTGTTTGTTCCCCAATACCCCCGTTTCGATAGCTGGAATTTGCATGATTTGGTAATGTATGTGCATGTTTAACATGAATTAATTTTTACCCGAAAAGGCAACACGCACTTGGAGAATGTTGTGCATGTAGATTACTGTGAATTATTAAAGATTAGGCAACCGGTATAGCATTCAGAAACTGACCAAAAAGACAACATTGTACTAAACGTTATACGTATCTACAAATATCTGCAAAATCTAATTATAACCTAACCGAATTATAAAACCGAATTATAATTACACTTTCGCAAAAAAAAAAAAAAATACACACATATATTTATATTGTAGTGTTGTTATTGTAGGCCTAATGAAGATTATTAATACAAATAACCTCTTAAAACATTTTATTCACAAACAAACTCACCGTGGCGGCTGCATGTAGCTCTGAAGCCCGGTCTGGGATTGAGCGTTGCTGCGTGACCGGAGAGAAAGCGCTCGGGAAGGAGACAGCCCGATTCCAAATGAAATACTAAATAAGACGTTTGCTGTTTTGTAGTAACTCAGAAATACATTTGTACTCCGTTGTTCAACTTGGCGGAAAATACTGTAATCTTCCTTGCATTGTTTTCGCAGCTGCAAAAAAAGTATCCGAGATAAAAAAAGAAACGTGCAATGAAAGTGACAACACAAGATTTCTCGACGGTTGGCGGAATAAAGGTCCTGTCAAATTTGATACACAGCAACAGTATTTATTCTGATTCTATTCCGTTAAATGGAAAATGTATGGATATTTACAATAAATAAAACGCAAATGTGTACTGCTAATTAGACGACGTTTAAATTCTACGCGTATTGTGTAAAGAATTGTTTTTGTATCCCGAAAAAGTCTAGTTGTGACGACGAGAACTACCGCCACTGCACGACCCACACAGACTACTATTGCCTTCGCATTTCCTCAAACCGGCGCTGAGAAATGGTTAATGCGAAGGAAGTGTGAGACTGAACGAGCTGCATTGCGTGTTGCCTCTAGGACTCTACCGCAGTTTACGGCCACATGTATTATCCAAATATGGATTTGTTTCCAGCATTCTAAAGCGGCAGCAATAACTGTAAGAAAATGTAATGAATAATAATAATTTTGTTAATATCAAATTTTTTGCCAGTTGTGTACGCAAAGATACAGTCACTATTTCGTAGTTAATTTACTTGACAATATATGACAGTAATGTTAGGAGGGAGTGGCCAAAATTAGTCTTAACCAAGAAAACCGATGAAGACTATAATCCATTTACAAAAACCCGTCTGCGAAATTATCTGATAATCTAGGGATGAAGTGACGTCACTTATTGCCAACAAGCGTATGCTAATCGAGTGTAACAAAACTCAAATTAAGTTCTACGACATTAAGATAAATTTATTCAGAGAAGGCATTCCAAACAAAGCCTGGGACAGAATCAAAACATTGGCATCCTGCTAATCGCACATTACAAATGTTTTAATAGCCTTTTTTATGAATGGAAGAAATATGATATTTACAAAAATAAAAACGGTATTAAGTACAATTATAACAAATGGGATTAGTGGGTTGTCAAAGTTTTGATTTGGTCTCAGCCAAATGTGGTCAAGTAGCGAATAGGCCCATAAAAACATCCAATGAGCGTCATTTGGTTAGTGCAAAACAACGTGCCTTGTTATCCATGCCAAAAAGTGATACAGTGATAAATCCTGATTCTAAAATGTAAAACCTGTTTTGAACAGTTTGAGAAATCAAGCACAGCATCAATTTGCATCCAAAACCAAATTGCAAGTTGAAAAAACGTTTTTCTGCTGAACTGCATGAATTATGTATTTATGGTCTTTATAAATTAATGGACCATTAAATGCACAGTAGGAAACTTTTGCATTTAAAGCCATGTCATATTGTATCAGGGAATGCAAAACAACTGATCTGTTCGTAACACTTACCAGTAATTGTGACATCTCTGATTAACAAAGTATTTCACCCTACCTAAAAATAAATAATTTTGAATATAAATGATCAAATTGATCTTACACAATGTTACTTATTCAAGAAGTCTAACCTTTAATTGAATTAAAATTGTTTTTAATTCTGGCAAAAATTGTAAAACAACATTTTGTATCGATAAATAATTATTTTACTCATGTGTTTTGTAATTATTGAGACCCCTGCATTTAGTACTTTGTGGACACTCCCTTTGTCAGGATAACGGCACTGAGGCATCTCCTATAATGTTTGATGAGGTGAGAGAACACATAGGAAGAGATTTGAGACCATTCATCCATACAGAAACTCTCCAGATCCTCCATCAGAGCCCTTGGTCCTCACTGGTGGACTCTTCTCTTCAGTTCACCCTACTGGCATTCAATGGTGTTAAGGTCAGGGAACTGGGATGGCAATTGCAAAAGCTTGATTCTGTAGTCAGTGAATCCTTTTCATGTGCATTTGGAGGTATACTTTGGAATGTTATCCTACTGGAAAACCCAACAAAGAGTTTTAGCCTCTTGGCAGAGGCAGCCAGGTCATGGCCTAAACTCTCCCAGTTCATGATGCCGTATAACTTAACAAGTTTCCCAGGACCTTTGGAAGTAAAAAAGGCCCCTCAGCATCACAGATTGGTAACTATGCTTCACTGTGGGCATTAGGCTCTTTTCTGCATGACCATTGCTCTTTTTACGCCAAACCCACCTCAGGTGTTTGATGCCAAGAAGCTCCATTTTCTCATCAGACCATAGAACGCAGTTCCAATCAAAGTTCCAATGACATTTAGCAAACTCTAGGCGCTTACATTGGTGACAGCAGAAACTTTCTTCTGGCAACCCTTGCATTTAAATTGTTTTCATGGAGGTGGTGTTTAATTGCTGGTTTGGAGACTTGGTGGCCCCTAGATGGAACAAACATTTTCCAGCTGTGATTCTTGGAGATTTTTTTGCCATTGAAAACATCCTCCACACTGTAAATGGTGGCAAAAAGAGGCAAAAACCTTCCAGGCAGGTTTGGAAAAACAGTTAATGTAATAACGCCGCTTAATGTAATAGATTTCTTATTAGTAATAACTTTTGGATTTTTTATGTAATAAAACCGGTTAATGTAATGACTTGCCAGTTAATGTAATGAAAATGTTAAACGGTTAATGTAATAATTACTTCCCGTTAAATGTAATAATTTATTACATTAACTGGTGATTATTACATTGACCGCTGAGTAACAACTTTTTAAATGAATAATGTAATAACTTCAACCGATCATGTAATAACTTACCAAAATCTGTCTAGTCTCTGGTTTCTTTCATTTGAAGTGTCACATTTTGCTGCATGCACATTTAAAACAGAAATGAACCAGCTTTTCAAGCAACCTTGCCTGAGACTTGCATTGGATTCTCAAGCTAATTTCTGAACTGTTTTTGTCCACAGAGCTAAAGCCTAGGGCCTTTGCTTTAGCTCACTGAGTGAAAACAGGCATGTGGTGCAAAGGAGACCCTGGTTTTATCCTCACCTCACACATTGCTTTATGCACAGGCCAAACACACACACATCTATACACACATTCACAGACACATGTCTACACACACATTCAAATACACATGTCAACGCACACATTAGCATGATTTAAAAAGGTTACCTGAAAACAATATAAACATATCCAGATATTTTATATCATGTATAATATCTTGACTAATTGCTTATACAGTTTAAAAGCTTACAAACACCACTTGACACGTTTTCGGAAACTGTTTCTAACGTTATATAACCTTTATTGTTTAACATATTAACATCTTAAGTGGAAGATAATGCAGTTCCTAAAGGATCTCAAACATAAATTAACAATATTTCTATACTATCAACTTGACCAGTCATATTAACAATTACAACTTCAAAATATATATCATAATAACAAAAATGTAATGCTACACTTCAAATAAAAACAGTCTTGTAAGGATTACAAATGTGGACATAATTAACACATTTTCAATAAACTTAACAGTATAACTTAAATTGCAGTTACTACTTCATTATGCTCATTGAAGACTTGGTGTCAAGGTCCGGATTTGCAGCCAACATATCTCTTACATGTGTTTACGGAAGGTATGGTGTACACAGTTCCTTGAAAAGGCGAGAAATTGTGTTTATTGTACCGAGTCAATTCAATAATCAATAAAATAATTTCATTAGGAAGTGGTAGTTGGTCCGGTTCTGCATCCAGTTCTGCATTTTCGCGATTAATTCTTGCATTGGTTTCATCTCCCATTCCTCCATCGATTTCGTTATCCCTTCCACCATAGGTTTCATGATCCGTGTTTGCGTTGACTTCAATATCCGGTCCATCTGCCTGAACTGCTTTAGTAAAACACAGCCGTTGATTCTCAGCCTCCTGAAAGGCTTGGACATATTGGCTGACTGGCCCGTCAAGACTCAGGTAGTGATCCCCATGTCCCTCCGCAATGTGGCCAAGAATTAATAGAGGCAAGCTGTCACATAAACCGGCGGAGGGTGTGATGACAGAGGTTGCTTCAATCCCCAGAGTCGACACAACAAGGAACTGCACATTATACATTTGTGAGGCTCTTTGAAGAGTTATATGGTCTCCATAGGTGTCTCTTCCTAGTGAAGTTTCTGACCTATATTCCATCCATCACATTTATACAGATTAGGATTTAGTTACTTTGGTGTGTGTGGCTCTCACAGTGTGTGAACATTTTAACGTGTGCTTATGAGTGCCTCTATGTATGTGCGTGAGTTTGTTTGTGTTGTAATTAGCAGGAATCTGAATCAAATTGGGGGAGGTAGTAAATAAAAACATTGATTTAGGTATGTTATTACATGATTGGTTGAAGTTCTTACATTATTCAAAAAAAAAGTTGTTACTCACCGGTTAATGTAATAAATTATTATAGTTAGCTGAAAAAAATATTACATAAACCTTTTCACATTTTATTACATTAACCGGCAAGGTTTAAGGTTCATCACAGCTCCAGTTTAAATTCCTTAACTGTGGAGTATTTTCAGGCATGTTGGTATCATTTGATAGCCATTGCCTGATGTGTGAACAGCTTCTTGTTTAATTTAAGTTAATGGCATCGAATTCTCTGGTGTGGCCACTTTTATGGCCGTCTAACCTACAGATCAGAAGTGGTAAAAAATAAAATAAATAAATGGTATTTGTGATTCCATCATATTTTGCACTTTGCCAGCCCCCATAAAGCCTTGGTCTCAAAATCACGGAAGCTGTTCGGGGCTATTTGAGAGAAAAGCAAATTAGCTAATCTTTGGATGGCCCTAGAAGAAAAGTACATGTTTGACTAACTCAGAAATGATTCCCCTAGGTTTCCAACGTTTATTTGGGGTTATTGGTCAGTGTGCATATTTGCACGTTCGATTGTGTAGGCCGATAATGACACTTTACAGTATAGTTAATTACTGAAACAACATTGTTATGTAATTCCTGAGATACTGCTAAATGCACAATGCATTCATTGTACGCACCTGTGGTTTTGTCAGCTTTCTTTGTAGATCCCAAAAAACCCTTTGTGTGATTTTAAAAAGGGTCTTTTTCACTGACGCTTTTAGTTGAAAATTGGAGCCATTTTTCAGTTGTGGTGTTTTAAAAAACAAACCTTTTAATGCAGGTGCACACATGAAAAAACAGCCAATGCAGTTATGATAAGTTATGATTATTTTAAGCATTTGTATTACTTTACACACCCAGAAAGCTGTGCTCTGAGCAGGCATTTCTTTATCTCTATCTACCATTGATATGAGGAAACAATTTAAAATGAACATTGGAGTATCACTTGACTACAAGCTCCTCTTCTCTGACTATTCTTTTGCAGTGGCCAGTTGGTTCCTCCACTACAAGAATAACAACAAGGTTCTTAAATGATCCTCTTTGTGGAAATTCAAGAGCATTTAATTTTTTTGCTATATTGACTCAATATATCTTTTAACCAGTTTTCATCATAAGATTTTGTCAAGTCAAAAATATTGCTTTGAAAGAAACTGCTGAGCAAATTAAATAATATTTCCAATTTCCCAAGCCAGTTTTGATAACCTTGCAAAAAATAATGTGTAAATCATATTGTATAAAAACAAGTTTATATCATAATTCTTCAGAAAGGAAAATATAATCCCTTTGTTTCTTTAAGGTCATGCTCTGAAGCATGCCAGAAAATAAAACATGCACTGTGGTTGTCTTGTACAGTGAATGTCAAAAGACCTTTAGAAATGTATTACAGCCCTTGAGTAGAAAGAACAGTCTCCTTAGGAAGCTGTTTTTATGGTTTATTTCTTACTGCAACACTTATTCTGCATGAGCTGCGATTCCTCCTCAATGGAAATTGACAACATTAATCCAGAGCTGGATTGCAATTCAAAGAAAACTGACGCCTCATGTGTCCCTGCTGGTGATAAAATCTACCAAAGGCATAAACCGAAGGCATTGAGATTTACTTGCCTAATAGCATACAAGTTTTAAGTGTCGGCTCCTCTTTTTTATTGAAAGTTGCTTCAAACTTTATTTTGTACGATCAGAAATATTTTTTGTCCATAATTAAATGTCTTGACCATGACTGGAAGAAGAGAAGGGCTTGGTGCCACAATAAAATTACATTACTTGGAGTCTGTTGTGGAATGGCACCTGGCGGATGGGGCTGAGACTATTGACCCATCTGGACATCATGGGCAATGTAATAGGCAATGTAAGGTGCTGCATGGGTACCATAAGCAGCTAACACTGAAAGTACAGGTATCTAAAATATGTCTTTAGTGTAGTTTGAAAAGTTTTTTATCGCATTCATTTCATTAATGTGTTTATGTGGATTTTTTTGACTGCTGTTGTTTACAATGGGAAGAAATGTAACATATTACAACTTTTTGCACTAACCAAATGACACTCTTTGGATGTTTTATGGGCCTATTCGCTACTTGACCACAGACCTTGGCTGAGACTAAATCAAAACTTTGACAACCCACTAATTCCATTTGTTATAATTGTACTTAATACCGTTTTATTTTGTAAATATCATATTCTTTCCATTCATAAAAAAGGCTTTTAAAAAATGTGTAATGTGCAATTATCAGGTGTATCATGTTTTGACTCCGGCAAATTTTAAGTTACAAACTTTGTATTAATGGCGGGTTCATTGAGGCACAGGAATATTCTTCTAACATAACAAAAAGCTGTCTTCCAGTACCAGGTTTATAAATTAAGATTAGCGGGTGAGACTACATTTTGATTTGGTCCAGACCATGGTTAGATAAATAGACAGAATCATGTATTCTTTGATTTGAAAGTGCATTGATTTCAGATCTTTTTTTTTATTTCACAAAATATTTATTTATTTAATTTTTATTTTTTATTTTTTTATTTCTTAAAAGTTATTTTAGTTCAGATTTGTGTTCCATAGCCTGGGATAATGCAAAATTAATGTAAGTCTTAGAAACTGGTGCAAACATTATAAAGACTTATTGAATAGTTAAGCCATTTTTAAATTTACAGTGTCAGTGTGCTAAATAATGCTCAGATTTAGAGTTATTAGGAATAGCAATTTCAAGTTTTCTTCTATTTTGAGCTTGAGGAAAGAGGAAATGATGTGTATTCATTCAGAGGAGGAAATCAGTTTCAGCATCACTCAGAATATGTATATTCATGTAGACTGACTCTATGTTTTCATGACTAGCAAAAATGAAATGTGAACTAAATGTAGATAAAGTTCATATTCCTAAGCCATCAGCTTCATTTTATTATTTCCATGAAAGGCTGCTGAAGCTGAAATCATGTTGACAGATGCTCACAAAACATGGTGCTCCGGAATGTAAGTGTGTTAAATATCATCTTTGTGTCTTTCTGCCCAACTAAATAAGCAGCCGTCCATGCTGAACAGTGGTGGATTCAATGTTATGATCACTGCCAGAGAACCAAAAGGTACTGCAGCAGCAATCCAATTACTTGGTTCTGCAGAGGAAGCGATTTAGGAAAGGACGTACTGAATCTTTGAAGAAAAAAATAAATAAAAAAATAAAGAACAAGCTTTTAAAAATGTTATTACACAGACGTTATTTGGCATATGATTCACGGCAGGTAGATGTCATTTTCTTCTTGTTCATTATAGGATTTGTCACGAAACACTTTCCATCTGCACACTGGGCACCATATAGACAGGTCATCCTCATCCTTGCACTAAATACAACTGGCAAAAAACAAGTTTATGATGTCAATGTTAAAAGGAAACAACAGCCATTTGAAATACATGGCAGTGAAAACAACAACACTTTTGACAGTGGGTTAATTTGAATTTCATCAATGTATTCTCAATAATACCCTTCTGTGGCTCACAGAGGGTATATTTATTTCTCACATTTACAAATGAATTTCATTGTATTAGTTTCTTTCTAAACAAGTTTGTTCTCATTATCTACAGCTTCTCTTGGATAATCCTAACAGGGTCCAGACGAAATTGACATATAAACAGGGCAAGGTAAAGAAAACCTTGAAAACCTTTTTCCCAAAGGTTAATAACGGTTATTTGTTTGAGTATAATCTTATTGCAACCATTCAGCATGTAGCCATTGGGGTAAATGAATCATAACCCATACTAACTAACACGATTCTGACATTCGCTTTGCATTCTGCAGGAAAGGGTTTTTATAAATGTTCCAGATGAGAATGTGTAAAATGTAGCCCTCCTCTCCATTGCCCCTTTGCGTGTAAACCAGTGGAGAGGGATAAACATCGTGTTACACAATGTTTTCTCACATCCAGGTGTGAGTGGGTGAGTTTCGAGACACTGGCAGACAAAGCACTGGGGTGGTAAAGCGTTTTGAGGAAATAAAAAATAAAATGCAATGCAGGATATTTTAGTTTACAGTTTAGAGGGCAGTTTCCACCTTGACACTGAAATTGCAGAGACAATAAAATCAATCTGTAAATGGTGGGTGGAAACAACAGACATAATACAGCTGTACATACGCTATATAGACAAAAGTAGAACTCCCAGCTCCCAACTCCCAGAAAGATAAATAATTATTTTAGTATTTAGCATTAGTATTTAGTATTATTTAGTATTCCTCCTCATTCCAGTATTTATTTATTTATGAATTATAGCTAAAACAAAAAGTTCAAGACTTCACTACCATGTCCTAATGTCAGTCCCTTAAAAGCACTAGCAGCACTACTCTTATAAATTTAGATTTCTTGGAGAGAGTTTGCTGAGAAGCTGGTAGTTCTACCAGACAGCTCAAGAGATGCACAGCATGGGGATCTATGACACTTCAGAGGACCCCTGACTGTGGGGGGATTGGCTGTTGTCTGATCCTCAGCCCATGTTAAAGTCACATTCTGATGCCCACTGAACACTGCTCTCAGTCGTATGCTGACTGCAGAACCGATCAGTACAGAGCCCGTACTACTTTACACATCGAATCCCTGTGGAAATGAAAATGTATTGGATTTGCTGCTTGTTTCACCGATACATATGCATGATGTGTTCATTTGAGAGGCAGGCCCCTATAAAACACCTCGTGCCACAGAGAGGCAAAAACTGGTACGCAGAAGACCTCAAAAACAAGGTATTTGAGGCAAATGGAGTCTGAAACTTACCACAAGTACCAATGCCAAAATAGTACTGGTGACTCACAGTTACCTTCAGGCAGTACATATATTCTCTTCCCTTGCCTCAACATGCAGCCTGGCCACCCTCTATGTGAGCTTTAATTAAACAAGTAGTACTTACTCACTGCACTCTTACTAAATCATAATAAACTTCCAGGGAAAAACTGTTGGAATAGCCCCTTAGATTCCCTCGCGTTTCATACCAAAATCTCAAATGTGGACATTATCTGTTATTATATCATTTTTTGTTGTATATTTTGGGCAAAACACAAGTAACCCATAGTGTTATAAAGTATAATGAATATTTTTTTGCAATGTACATTTTGTTGCTTGTTCTAAGTGTATGGTTTAAGACACAAGCCTGGTCTGCGTTTGAACAAAGTCATGGATCAGGATTTTGGTCTGCCTAAGCTAAAGCAACATTCTATATATCTAACTACCAAGTAGTACAAATCAAACAGAGGATGGGGGAGCACGGTTATAGGCCAATACAAATGAAATATTTGGTGAACAACATGAAGGTACTTGTTTTATAATAATTCTTTGTTTAATCCCTGAGCTGAATCATCAACCACTTATTGTAAGGCAATTTTAAATTCAAATTAAAGTATTACGGTAGAACCATTGTGTAAAAAAAAAAACGCTGTTCTGTTTATGTGTAATAAGTGACAAATTTTTATTATGTGTAAATGACTAAATTATAAAAATGTAATGGAAAATACACAACTATAACATAATAATTCTAGTTAATTATAGTTAGGCAAATGCATTTTATACAATCAATTTAATCTTTTGAAGTAACACTGTATTTTGTAAAAGTTTGATTTCTTTTGATAAATTTTGTTAACTGCAACGCGTCCTGCAGATATTATCCCAGTGGCATTCTATTATTATAAAAAAATTATTTTACCTACTTATATCTACCTATGTCAAACCTCCAAAAACACCTATACCCTTTTGGCTTCCGCCCACATTACCCATGCAAAAATGGAATGACCTGGTGCAGTACGAAACCCAGTTGGGTAAGGGTGCTTTGCATGCAGTGAGAGAAGTCAAGAGATAAAGACATACAATTCACCATTCTGTAGGCACAGCTATATTTGTCATGCAGTCCTAGTAGGTGTCCAAAAATAAATAAGAAATGTAGACGCCACAGCGTGCACAGGGAAATCTGCAACCCACATTGCCGTTTTAAATAACACTCAAAGGATTTTACTAGTTTACTCAGGCAGATCCTCTAAGCTAATATCATCTTCCAAACTGAGTGACAGACTTTATAAATAATACATATAATAAATAGTATATCACAAATAAATAACACATGAAGTTGTTGATTGACTTTCCTGTACTTTAAGCAAAAATATACACTACTGAAACACGATGCCTCGCCTCCTTTCTACTGTCTGCATGAAAGGTCCACATCCCTGTTCATGCAGCAACATGTCAGCTTTGAAAGTTTTCTGCAGACAATGCAAAGTCAGCTTCTCTAGTGTGCATGTAATGAGAAAATGTGAACTGCTGAAAGTTCTGCTGAAAGTAAGTCTTTTATTTGTGTATTAAGCAGTACATATTTAAGCTTTCTTGCACAGACTTGCTTGTTCTTATTCTGGGAGTGTTTTCAAGTCTGCAGGTTGCCAGACCTGCAGTGCATCTCAGTTCTGGATTTTTAATTTAGAATTTTTTTTTTTTTAACAGAAATACACCCTCCTCTAGCATCCACATTGACATTCTATTTTTTTTTGCACCTGCAAATCCTTTGACACAATGCAACCTACTAACAAAGAACTGAAGCCCCTAGTATCAGTGAGGCAACTGTCAGCCAGTGCAGCACCCACACAATAGAGGGTGAAAAATTCTAGGCATAAAAGAACCACAAAAAACTGTTCTAAAGGAAATGAATGGACTGGAGGGAGAGGGGGGTGAGAGCAGCTAGCCTATGCTAATTATTGATAAACTGCTAACTCCTCTTATCTTTTTTTTTATTTTTTATTTGGTTTATACATGAGCTTCTTTTGTGGTTGAACATAGTGCTATGGTATTAAGAATAAACAAGATTTGATTTCTATTGCACCCTCTCAAGATCCCAAGGACACATCAGAGTTGACACAGCAATTAAACAGTTAAATTACAGTTTAATAAACATTCACTTTTATTGTTAAGGTATTAACCCTAGACAATTTGTTTTTCTGGCCACCAGTAGAACATTGGTTTTGTCACTTGTACAAAAATCTCAAAACCTAGACACTAGAAATATCGGGCAGTTACGTTTATTCACTGCTAAAAATAAAATCTCACAATTTCCCCTTGCTAGAACTGATGATGAAGTCCTTGCTGTGGCCTGTGCCTCTCAACAGTATATGCTAAAAGGGGTTCAGCATTCAGCGCAAGATTTTTGGCTTAAATACTCAAGGCTGAGGCCAGCCAATTTAACTGAGCATAGTTCCTGTGTGTAGCATGGAAAAGAATGTTTGAAGAGTTCATTAAGTAGGTCTAGGTGAAAGCAATGGGTAGTCAGACACTTGAATATGATTCCCCATCACTTTTCACAGGAACATCAGCGCCATACCAGAGTCAGGCTGAAGCAATCTATGCTCATAAAACAGAAGGAATGTTTTAGGAGCCGAAGACATGCTAGAGGGACGGCAGCCATCTTTGGCACGACAGATTTAGCTTTTAATCAATCGATTAAACTTTATTTTTTATACTGCATTTTTATAGATAGATTTTCTCTCAAAGCGTGAAACAGAATGCATTTTCCAGAGGGAATTAAAAAGCTGAAACCAAGAGCCAATCAGGAAAAACAAATCAAATAATTATTCCCTGATTCCAGAGGCAGTCGAGAGAATTACATTATAGTAGACATATGTTGAAAAAACTGAATAATAAGGTAATCAGTGAATAGCTGAGTTGATAGCTCAGCAGCTTCAATGCATTCTAGAAGGTTGGAGGGATAGCCAACACTGCATACTGATGGTTCATGTTCCATGGCTTTAGATGGCTAAAAGACAAACTGAAAAGAGAGGTTTATCTGGATTTAAATATTATAAAAATAGCCAGTTTCTTGTGAGAAAAGTAATCTACGAGGATTGTTGGGAACTAGGAGTTATATTAAAAAAAAGAGGCCATAGGACATAAAGTGAGAAGTAACCCCTCTCCATTTCTGACACTGGGGTTGTGAATGTGGTCGTGGCCTAAGGCTCACCGGATTTCAGCAAATAGTCACTCTGGGCCCAGGTGATGTAACTGGTTATCATACCAACGAATGAGGAGTTTGGTAAATGTTAAGGAGCCACACAAGATCAGTAGGGTTATGCTAGATAACATGACCATGCTCGTCATAAGTTTGAAGATTTGCAACAAATCGGTAATATAACTCAGAGGCATCAGTGAAGACATGGAGGTCTTGTAATGCACCGGGCACGTCCCAGTATGCAGTCACATAGAATCTGAGTAAGAATATCTGGATGGTAACCCCAGTCTCTTTCCAATGACCAGAGATGTTGGACTAAGACTTCTCGGGTTGTGAATGGCAAGAGACATGCAGAGTGATTCATATTGGCTCTCCTGTACCTTTCATATGGTGCATTGGAGTTTTATGGTAAGCAAATGAAGGGTGTTTGTATTGCAACGTATCCAGAGGGCAGCGCCAGCTCAATACAAGAGTGGGGCCCTTTGTCTGGTTGCAAAGCCTCTGGGCCACTCTGGGTGGATGATGGATTGATGCTGGATGTCGGATTGATGTTACTGTTGACATGGTAACTACCCTACTCGGCTTGGACGACGAAAATGAACGTCCATTGCCACCAACTGTCCCTTTATCCAATCTTATAGAGTGGCACAAAAGCATTCAGGGCACTAATTAGTTCTTACTGGTTGGTATATTATATTTCAGCTTTACATTAGACTGTAGGTATTTTATACATGTGTGAAAATGTGGTTTCTTGTCACAGGCACAGGAATCTTCCTCAGCTGAAAAATTTGGTTTGTGTAAGCAAACACTAAGCATGTGGTATGAGTATGCCAGAAACCTCAACCGCAGTTTCACAGAGGTATCGAGAATGGTCCACCACCCAACAAACATCCATCCAACAGTGGCATTGTGGTTGGAAACAGCTCATTGATGGAAGATGCCTATGGAGGCTGACACGAATTACATTGAATAAAAGTATACCTGTTGTGCCAAAACAGGCATCTCATAACGCACGTCATTTGATGCGGTATGGCATCCAACGACCTAACCAAGTTATACTCCAGTCCGGGAAAAACAAGAAACTACAGTTTCAATGGCTGAGCAACGCAAACACTGGACAGGGAGGATTAGAAAAGCATCCCCTGATCTGATGAATCCCTGTCCCCGTGTTTCACATTGATGGGAAGACCAGGACATGGCAATGGTTGCAGTGTGAGGATGTGGGGTGTTTATCAAGGATTTTGAATGGACCGAAATTTCACAAATCAAAAACAATAAATGGAATGGCTTACAGTGACCTTTGGTCTATACCGGCTACAGAATCTGTCCTCCAACATATCCCATATCAGTATACCCTAGAGGAAGAAGAAGAGGGTCAATCTGGGATTAAAGAAAGGAGACCATCCGAGTAAAAATGAGAAACTTCAAAGTAAAACTCCAACAGCCTGTGGCATTGCTGGATCCTGACAATCCTCCTGTGTTTGTGTGTATGTTTGCTTCAGGAGAGTCTGGTATCTGTATGGTTCTTGAGCTCCAGTAGAAGGGGCATAGTGGGGGTGGTAAGAAGGGAGAGAGACATCCATCCCGGTTTATCAAAAGAAGACATCAGTCATCGGCTTCTGGTCCTTTTCAAGTTACAAAAATGTGTTTCTTTTCTCCCCCGGTAGCCCACTACAGAGGGGCTCTGCTGACATGTTAGCACCTGAGGGTGTCGGTTGTTTTACGTTCCAGCAAACCTAGGAACTGACGTGGCTCTGAAAGGAGAATACTTGTAGGGCCTGGGGGGCATGAAAGGAGTAGCGAATCTTTCATAATGATGAGGGATTTAATATTCTGAGCTATGATAGCTAGTGCTACTTTACACTGGATTTACTAGTTAACTAATGCAGACAAATTATTACTTTTTTATTGATCTCAATAAACATATAATGAAAAATGGTTAGATCTGATAAGCAATGAAAAGCAAGCACCAACCAGTAAAAAATTATGTTGCTAGCGGAAAAAAAATTGCCATTGGGAATATAGAGCTATTTTCACTCAATTTCCTGCAAACCACTGAAGCTTGTCGGCAGATTAGAATGTTTTATCAGATATTGACTTAAAATTAAAATTAACATAAAATTAATTTATCTTTACTATCAACTTGCATCTTGCATTACCTCATTAAAAGAAACACAAATATAAACCTAGAAGCAGAGATGGGAAAAAATGCAATAAATCTCCCATTTGCTTGTGGAGGCTCTAATAACGTCTTTCCTCATAAAGGTGCTCCTGAGCTGACAAATAAATTGACACATTCTCAACCGTTAGATAGATATCTAGTACAATGAGTAGCTTAAAACTACCAGCAGCCTTCAACTTATTTATCAATGCTTCAAGCATTGACTTGAATTGTTTTTTGAATGTAATCAAAGCACATTTTCACGTAGTAGGCTAGGAATATCTCTACAATTCAAAAAGATCATCGGCTATTAGATGGATGTTAGAGGTGAACAGCTTTACAAGTTACTCTTTTTCATGGTTTTTTTTAGCAACAATTAAGCTTTTTTTCCATATTGACCTTTCTTGTAGTTGTACCTGAAACACTGAAACTCTCATATGACTCCCGTTGTGGCTTGAAGCTGGATGGTTTGGAAAACCTCAGTCATACTTCTGCCCCCTTCCCATGGAGTGGTGGCAGAGTTCATTGTGCGGAGCTGTAACACAATGGCAGAATCGATAATTCACTATTAAGTGAAAATACTAAATAAATAAATAAATATTTATTTATGTATTTATTTCCCAATCTACTGATTTTCTTTTCCCTTCTTTTCTGCTACAATTTCAAGCATGTCATCTTTATCTTGTTTGTGGCAAAAAATAAGAACATGGAAAAAGGCTGGACTTTTAAATTCTTATTGTATTGTTGTATTGCTGCTGGGTTGCTTGTCCACTGATATTGTAGAGCCATTTTCATTTGGCACAGACACTTCAGCCGAATAACACGAACCAATGATGTTAATACAACTGAACCCTTGTATTAAGTGTGCTGACATCTCGCTGTGCTGAAAATGGATTCTCACTGGAGTTGCTCAACTGTTGAACACAAATGAGCTTCATCTGGCCCGCAAAAAATGCATTGAATTTTGTGTGTGCGCATATAAACCCAGACTTAAATGCAAGAGGGCTCAAACCTAATGTTATGCTAGGCCTTCAATGTTATTTATTTATTTATTTTCTGCAGAATCGATTGATTTTTCCCCCAAATTGAATCTAAATCGTTGTTTGTTTTTTTGAGAGTACTAAAATAAAAGAGATCATGCCAATACCTAGAAGATATTGGCTCAGTCTTGAATGCA
>JAOVYW010065748.1:0-10603 GCA_025775045.1 Hiodon tergisus
GAGTTGAAGAGGAGAAGAAGAAGAAAAGAAAAAAAAACAAGAACAATGACTCCCAGCGTCAAAACCTTAGTTCCAGGGTTATAAGGAAAGCAAAAACCAGGTTGCGAGGTGCAGGGGGAATAAAAACAAAGAATGAACGAAACAGTGCACACGAGTTAGTGGAATGTTAATTGATTAATTCGTTGATTGAAAAACACGATGGAGTAACAGAAGAGGTGAAGGTGAACCATGACAATAATAAGCCATCCCTCTCGTCCTCGGTTCCCCTGTTGTTAACCGCTAAGCTGTATCGTTTGGTTGCACAAAAAGCAGCAGGGTTCTACAATCAGAGATACTCCCCACTTTCCAGCCAATATCCACAGCATACGAGAGGCTTCCTTGTACCCCAGAGTAGTCTGCCAGCTTATT
The DNA here is from genome assembly GCA_025775045.1 of Hiodon tergisus. Taxonomy (NCBI): domain Eukaryota; kingdom Metazoa; phylum Chordata; class Actinopteri; order Hiodontiformes; family Hiodontidae; genus Hiodon; species Hiodon tergisus. Next base: position 409 of record JAOVYW010065748.1, read on the forward strand.
AATATTGGCGGATGGCCAAGGATTTGCAGAACAAACAATTGGAGGGTGTCGAGAGGGAGCCATCCTACATATTTCTCCCCAGAATCTCCTGGGTAAGATGTAAAGTCCACCACACAAAAGGAGTGGAAGACTAAGCCTGCCCCCCCCAAAAAAACATTTTGCCTATGTATAAAGGACTCTGTTCAAAGTTATTTTCTGGTTTATAGTGAACAGTGTGGATTGAGGTTCAAGTACTGATGTGAAAACAGAAATAAAATATTTCAATTTCCATTTCCATTTAGTTCCGCAGAATCCTGTTCAATTGAATCATTTTAATAATTTTGCAGATAATTGGCAAGTGCAGTCGTTGGTGTAGTGGTTAAAAATACTGGACCCGTGGGTTTCAGGTTAAATCTGAGAAAAAGCATTGTTGGCACATGACGGGATTAACAACCAGGTCAAGTGCCCAGGGTTGTCTGACTGCCAGGTGCACCCTGATTACTCTTTGTTTGTGCATGTTTATTTTTAAATTAAATTATAATTAAAAACCTGGCTGTATAATTAAATTATAATTCTAGTGTCCAATGCTTCCAAACTCGCTGCTTAAGCTCACCAATAAGATTATGTGGATATCATCCCTCCATTGCGATTGGTAGAATGGTAACTCTCGGTGGGTTTAATTGTGAAGGCTGATGAAATAACAAGTTGTGGTGAGCTTCAGCTACAAAAAAAAGCATGGTCGATGTTTACAAGCCGATACCAATAAAAATTAAAGGCCTAAAATAATTTTAGATTGACTTACCTCTAGCAGGTTTGCCAAACAAAAGCAAAAAGGAAAAATGAGAGACAGCTCTTCTACGGAATTTACTGTCTATCCAAATAATTTTTAAATAGAGGGAGGGTAATGCGATCAGGTAGATCAATGTTTTAAAATGGCATACATTCATCAGCGTGTCGGATATTCATCAAATCATTATGTTCTTAACCAGACCAAACATGGATGGGGTTGTGGGGTCACCAGTACTCATACATTTACAGTCGAATGGATAAACGGGGTGATAAGATTACTGTATGGGTTAGGTAATCATTCATTTAGCAAGGCAAGGTTTTTAAAAAAAAAACTTTTATCTGGACAGAGAGCTGTTTTATCTCTATTGGTTCATTTAATCTCTTTCCCCAAGACATGTATTTTGGGGTATTTGTTAATCCAACCATGCTGCTTGTTGTGTCACTGAAGCAGGAACTTAGTCTGAACTCTTCATAAAACATCTAGCTGTGTAAATGGTTAATATGTAAAAATATAATCTGTGTAAACAGCTATAAGATGTTAACCAACGGAATTACATGTACAATATTGTAGCTGTACATGTTTTTTATTTAATTTATAATTCATTTTAAAGGCTGGAAAAGTCAACAATGTGTTATGATATTGCAAGTGTAGGAGTAAAACACAGAATGTTAATTTGAAATCTTTCCAGCATGGAAGACACTGGAGGCAGAAGGATTGTCTTGATACTGCAAAACTTATAAACTCACTCAGATCACAATAATGACAGGCGCAATGAAATTAAATGACATCTTCCTTTTCTTTAAGTTTTCTCCAGGAGATAGCATAATTGCTTCCTCTGTATTAGATTGCCCTCCATCTGTAGACTTCCAAATGGAATGTTTACACAATATGTACAGAAAAGAGCCCAGAGATTTGCATGTAATTTGAGAAAATGTCTGGGGAGATTGTGCCTGTGTAAAGTGCACGCAGAGCCTGGGGAGAGACCGCAGACTGTGATACTAAAACTGTGAGACTCGCTTAGTTTCATCCTTTGTTGAGAGACTTCCCATTGCTGAAGATTGTGTTCCTGAAAACAGAACGTACAATATTTTCCCAGGCCCTGCTTCATTATGATTAACAATATAATTTTGTGTTTATTCACTTTTGAGGAATCTCATCAACAATAACCTAAATCTCACATAATCTCTGTGAGAGTAATCTTATTTTTTTCCTTTCAGATATTAGAAGACACAGATGTATTTTATGAAAGCTACAAAAATGAATGGCTAAATCTCAACCGTATCGGGCATCATGCAGAAAAATGTAATTTTATGTGCTTTTGTAAGAGAGAATTGGGCAAACACACACAGATGCCTTTATCCAGAGCACATTCAAAACCTTTTGAGAGATGCAAAAAAATTGTTAAACACATCCATTATTCAATTATCAAGTCTTTGATTGCCTTTACCTATTCATTAATGCACTTAATGCACTCTCCTCTTGTCCACAGCTGCATCTCAGAAGGCTAAGACTGCCGCATCCCATGTGAAGAAGCTGTCGCTAATTTTGGTTGCCATGCCAGCTGCATGTGAATCTGGTATTTACTGATTTTTCGCCATGCCTAATGCAGCCAATCAGCACTCAGCAATCGGGCACGTACATTCGACCAGCAGCACTTCAGATAGCATGTCTTAAACAATAGGCACACAGCCAATTAATTCAACAGTGCAAATCCATTTTAGAATAATTTACTATGAAATAATTTTCTCAAAATGTCACATCACCCCGTGATAGAGTCAAGTCAATGGAATTGCAACTGCTTTTGTTGTGATGCAACAGCCACGAGGAGTTCCTTGCTAGGGGTTTTCAAATGTTTTTGTATTTCCATTGTCTGTAATAGATCATTCATTATATTTAAAGTAATTAATTAACAGCTACGCGGTTTCATGCTTGTTTAGAGATATTTTCTCATTGAAAGTATTGCAATGGACTCTTTGTGTGAAGACGGAGAGGGATGAATCTGTAGCCACTGTATTACAACATCTCAGCCATTTTACGTAACAATTAACCCACGTCCTTTGGATTTCTTGCAAAGCAAAGGGACAAAAATCTAAGTGACTCTCCCTATGGATAATTGACGCGATTGAATGTGCTTTAATGTTACAAATGATAGTCCCTGCGGCAAATGTGGAATTCGGTGAACAATCTCAGCTTCAGTTTTGCAGTCCAATGTCATTTAGGGAAATCGGATTCGATTGAGTATAATTCTAAAAGACTGGAGATACACTGGAGATATTTGCCCCTAACTCTGTTGGCTGCCTTTGACAGTGATTCGGAATACATATTCGCAGTTTTCAAGAACCTCAGATTTGCATTGGAAAAATAAGCCATGACAATGAGTACCTTATTTTGCTAAACATAGCCCGCTCGTAGAATACGGCCATTGGGGGACGGATCTCACATGCAAATCGGAGACTTCCCGGAGTATGAAATGATCACTGCACCTCATTAAGAACTGACTGGACTCATAAACACTCCATGGCGACAGAATTATCAGTGACAGTGGTGGAGATCTGAAACTTGGACTTTCCCTGCCCTTGGAGCTCCCAGAGAAACAAGGAGAATAAGAAACATACATGGACATAGACCATGGCAGGAAGATGGCAGGAAAAATAGTCTGAATACAGAAAATGTGCTCTAGTACTCATGTGGAATGTATAAGCATGGTTTCTACTCTACATGGACAAACTGAATGCATTAGTTTGTAGCTCTGCTATTGAATTTGCCTCTCTTATTGTCAAATTGACAATCGGAGTGGGGTAATGCGGAAAAGGGTAATGTAATGAGGCTAACAGCTTGGTTTCTGCAGTGTTTATAAAATCCCAAATGACTTTTACTGCAGCTGCAAGGGCATTGCCAACTATCGATTTTAAGAAACTATTATACATTAATCTAAAATTTAAGCAGGTACACTGCAACACTATTGATTCACAGCAATAGTTTCCATCAGGTCATTCTGAAGATTCATCTTCAGAAGCCATCCAAGCAACCGATCGGTGCCTTTTTTTAATTCAATTTTTTACAGATAATTTTGTGAGAAACTTTGCTTAAATCATAAAAAATCTCCTAACACAAATAACATGTCTAATTCTGTTGCTCAGTCCCATGACAAATATTTTTTGTTTGTTTAAAAAGTCACATTCACCATCCCATTTTCATATCTACTCAATCACCTTTAAACTAATGTTAAAGAGGTCTCGTCTGAAAACTTCAGGTAAAACGTAAGGAAGATATCTTAGAACACACGCGGAAAAGGATTCTCAGATCATTTCAGCTTGATGATAAAACTGTGTAATAAATCGACTTGATTCATTTTCTTATCCCAGAAAACAATAAATTGTGATTCCAAAAATGTAGCCTACACTGCCCCGTACCCTGTCAATCTGTCAGACTAAACCAGTCAATTTACCACAATCACTTCATTCTGCCGTCCTTACTCTCTTCCATGGATATTCTTATGGAAGTAATTGGCCTCCTATGAAGTACTCAGAGGTAATATTAATTTAAGCATGAGATTCTATGATGGCTAGACAGTTTAGCTCCTTATAAGTTCGAGATAATGTGTAGAACCAACTTTCTAAATATGTTCATGACTGTTTATGATTTCCTAATTTTATCCTTTTTCAATCTTTCCTACACTCATTTCCTTTTTTTATCCCCTTCTGTATATTTTGATCAATTGCCTTATTCGGTTTGATGAAATAAAAAAATAAAAAGAACTAAAATAATCAATGAACCGAACCTAAAAAAGGAAAATAAATCTGCGCTCAATGTGAAAACTGAAAACCTGGCTGCATTGTCATGGGAACGGAAAAATATAATTAGAGAAAATTTCCTTGCCCTATAATTTACATTACTCCATTCTCCCTAGCTTCCATATCTGCCTCTTTGAAGTGATGTTGAAGGGAAAAAGTGACCGCAGTAAAAGCCCGGACTGTAGTTTCGGGCTGTGAGCTCTGAAAAGCTCGAGGTCTCGCTAATGAGGACGCCCCAACACCGCTTTCTTCAAAACTGCTGCCGAAACAGGCAGCCTTGAGGGGATTTAATAAGATCCACAAACTGAAGGAACAGCTCGTATTTATTCAGCGCTACACAACCTTGCTTTTAATCTGGTAAAGTTTCTGTAAGTGTCAATAAAATATTGTTTTCTTAAGCCTCCGTCATTGTGGGATTGGATACTAATAAGATCTGTTGCCATCTTTCTCAGTCTTACATTATGCTCTAACTTACCTTATAGTTGTTTTTCTCTTCGTGGTTTTTAAAATTTCAAAGTGTTTATTACCACATTCAGCGATGTGTTCTGGGTGCTATTTGACATTCCCATTCTGCAACAAAACAGAGTCTGCACAAACTCAAGCCAAAATAATTATCATAATGAATTTGGGGATGCCTCTTGGCTGGGAAACATATATATTATGACACTATGTAATTTTATTGCATTAATGACATACAAAATTAACAAATTAACTACCAAATTATAAATACGGACACACTGTGGTAATGAATGGCATGTAACCCACTTGACTTGCAACCAGTATAATTTAATTGTTTAATTGTTCCTCTAGTTTGCATTTGTTAAAAATGGTTAAGGGACTAATTAAAATTCCATTCACATTTCAAACACATCAATCTCACAATATTCACAATATGAGTACAATGAAGACCATGGGTATACTTTAGTACGATTTTAAAGTAGATCTTTGCATCAAACTTTTTTCCTTTATTAGAAGATTTTTTTCCAGCCAGATACAGCTCACTGAAATTTAATGAAATAAGCTAAATGCCTTTTGTCAACAGCCATGGAAAAGCTGTTTAATGTGATAATATCGCTCAAGCAGGGTTTTTAAACTCACATGCCAGGGGTGTCGCTGGCTCGATAACGTTTGTGTTAACAGGGTGTAAGAAAAATGTGATGAGTTCATTTAGGTTTGGGGTTTCCTTCAAGGCTCTTTTGATCTAGGCCCGTTCCCCTGAGCAACGCCACTGAGGGAATGTCAAGGGCACCCCTCCAAGATGGAAGAGGTGGGACTACAGCACCAAATGATTATTTTACCTCCATTCACGACAACGCAGGAGAAAGGAGTGCACAAGATTTGATTTAGTTTTTTTATCACATTCGAAAGGAAGCGTCCGACAACATTGAAAATAAAATTTAGGAGAATCGTCAGCACGATCCTGTGCACAAGACATGTCATTTCATTTAAAGGAATCTAATTCACGATAAATCAATTAAAATGTAAGGAATTTCATACTTATATCAAATGCTTACAGCACCTACCTTCTAAAAACGTCCAGTGAGTTTTATTTTATTTTAACAATTTAGCGCCATGTTGGACAGGTAAAAAAAGAACATTTTTACTTTTCAGGTGACAATTTATTCATGAAAACTCCATCATTCCTCTGCAGGAGATCAAAGCTGGACGATGGGTTTCATTGCGGAAACAATGGCTCCACAGCGCCTCTGACAAACACATTACAGACATACCGGGAGGGTTAAAATGGAGTCAGCCTATTTGGTGGCTTAGGCATATTTTATTGTGAGCTTTAGATTACCGAGAGGTCCTGCTGGCCTCAGACGCCAGAAGAGGTAGGGCCATGTTTTTTTCCAAAGCTCTGCGGAGGTGAGGCTCACAAGGCCCTTCCAATTCTCACAATTGGATGCTTCCGTTTTTCCTCAGACACCCTTTAGATTCCATTACTCCTACAAGCTGCCATGAATTATAAGCCAATTTGTTTCATTTTGCCAGCCCCTGCTCGTAATCAGCCGCAAGACAGGAATCTAGGCCAGCGTTACATTCGGAAGCAGTTCAGGCTGAGGTTCCAAAATTATCACGATGTTTGCATGTTAATTAACCGTTTTTGTGCTCTTCAGGAGAAACAACAGAAAAAGATATTTCTGTGTATGACAGATAGCATTCATTTTTCCTAAAACAATTAAGGTTTGCCATGTCAGCATGGCAGCGTTTACCTCCATGGTCAACATTCCAGCAATACGGTCCACAGTTGTTTAGTAAAATAATAATTTTGAGCCTCCTGAGTGCTTGAGTCAGTTAAAGCACTTGCCAGAGTGCAGAAAGAGCCGGAATGGGCAGGTTTGGTGGGAAACGCAAAGGCAGTCTCCAAGGCGACTGGGATTACTTCCTCACTTTTCCTGTATGCGCAGAGATGCATCAGCACTACAGGCTATTCCAAATAAATAAATAAATAAGGCCATTTCTAATGGTGGTTGTTTTTATATCTCTGGCATATAATTAAAAATAATTCACAAAGTCCAATCGTGTTCTTTAATTAGCAGGAATTTGATGCGTTTCTTGGTGATATGTCATGCCTGCTCATCGAAAGGTTCACTGCTTATGCTAATATATGTCAAGAGTAACGAGGCCCAATCACACCGAACACCCTGCCACTAATTGCCAGGATGAGAAAAAAGCCAGGGTGTAAGAGGAGTCAGCTGGTAAGAGGAAGTCCTGCATGATTTGAGTGTGAAGTTCTCAGGCTCAATTAAATCACCCACAATTAAAAAATCAGCTATCATTTGCCGAAAATGATTTAGCTTTTAATTTTGCAGGATGTACAGGTAATGCTGAGTGACTTTGTCTGTGGCTGGGGCCGTTTTGGGGACGTTATGCTGTTATACCAGGTTTTGTGTAGACAACAGCTGAAGGAATGTGGTTGAAGGCTTTATTCCTGCATTTCCAGCAGCAACCCATTGTGCGATGTGTTTTCAAGCTAGTTTGACAATACTAAAGCATTACTGTAAAGACATCACTGTAAAGACATTTTCTATATATTTCTGTCCGGACATTATAATTCTGTTTGTGTACAGCAGATGTGCCGCCAAAATAGAAACCTCTATTGCTTTGGAAAGTATCAGACGGATCACAGATGACTTACGGTCAAAGACTGCAGCGGCCCAGTGTGTTTTGACCATGTTCAGCCTTGCCTCCTTTAAACCCCAGCGCATTCATCATGTGATAGATGCACTTCCGTTGTTGTTGCCACTAAAATCAGCAGTTTCATTTCCTGGTGTAAAGAGCTTGCCAAGGGACGGGGAACAATACCCCCGAGAATCTGCAGTGGGTAGTACGCATTATTAGACACATTAGAAAAAACCTTGAAATCCTTTTCAGGGTATGATGGTCTTTTGGACCGTTTTCAAAGTGGTCGTCTCAGTCACAGCTGTTGTTTACAATTGCCTCAGACGGCGGTAGAACTGGGGCTTGGCTGATGGCACCGGACTGCGGATGGGAGCTGGGTCGGGTTTTGATTAAAAAGTGTCACTGCGCACACTCGCAATGAAGTTCAAGAATTCATGTTTTTTTTTGTTTTTTTACCGATCCGTTTCCAGTGTTCACTCAAGCCATCACACTTTCAGTTGAGGTGATAGAAAATTATCCGGAAAAAAGGGCAGGAAATTAAATTTGTAGCCGCTTCTTTTGTGAGGAGAGGAAGTACGGCAAAAGAACAGAAAAGACCTCCTGAGTGCCGTTCGGCAGTCAATTCAAGTTGGGAACAAAGACACAGAAGAAAGCGTTAAAATTTCCTGCTTAATATCTGCCAAGTCAGATGGGACAGACAAGTGCTCAAACAGATTATTAAAAACTAATTATATTCCCAGGCTCATTTCAGGAAACATTTAGAGTATTAATCCAGCGTGATTTCAACTCCATTTTGGGGGCTAAGTAGATTGTATTTTAATTCCTGGTTTAAGGTATATTGCATAACGTAAAGGCAAAAAAAGGGGGGTAAGGGCTAATAAAAAATTATTTTTATATTACTTCACTCAGGACACACGTTTAAATGCAGGAAGATGTTTGCAGAATCACCTCATATTGCGCAGTCATACACATATAATGATGTAGGAAACTGCATTTATGACTGGATAGAGTGTATTATATAAATCACATATTAAAGGAAATGTATTTGTTTTGGATGCTACACATTGGCATTAATTTGAACATTGCTGTTGATCTCTGATAAATTACTGGGCCACATTAAAGTCAAATGTGGACAAAAAGGAGCTGATAATTATTATAAACTTTGGGGGCATGGTCACTGGTGCACAGCCAAGCTATTTGACCAGGCTTCACAACCATGCTTTTCAACATGCAGCCTATTTGGTAGCCTGTTAGATAACTTTGCCTGATAGTGTTAAGACTAAAAATGGTTTTAAAATGTTAATTTAGCAGATTTTAGTTTTACATAATAAGAGCGACAACCTTTTTGAGCTCTCTGTATGAACAGGGAGTCATACAAGTGGGTGTTCAGACAGGTCTGGACGCATTACTCGGGGTTAGGAGAGCGCTGGTCATCTGTGCGAATCTCCAGCAGGCACCCCCTGGAAGGTCTCCATCTGCCCTAAAGCTGAGAGGTTCCTTAGCGAGGTACGTGGTCTCCGGCCTGGCAGATGGCAACAGCGATCAAAGGAGGCCCCCCCCCACAAGGACGGCCACAGCCTATCCCACAAGGGCAGCAGGTGTGGAACTGTTGGACCCGGTCCCTCGCTTCTCTGCCTTCAGCTCATGTAAACAAACACAACCAGCTTCTCCTGAAGGCTTTACAAATGCTCATGCTTATTCAGAAAGAGACAGACTCTATGTGGTTCTGTATGAATGTAATTTTTTCTGAATATGGAATTAAAATATGGGTGCCATATTTGTATATAGTAATTAATTGCTTTCATAGGAAGTATAACTAGAGATCTGAGAATCTCTGGATAATAAAAGATTCTCTGGATAATAAAAGATTCCTCTAGTTTCTATTTCAATTGGATTTACAGTCCTGTCAGTCTTCCAGAAACAAATTTGTAGGCAAAAAATAAGGCTGGAATCATCTGGTTGATTTCAATAATTTGCAGTCATATTCAAGCTGTTTTATAAAAATTAATGTGAAAATGTGTTAGGCCATAACTTTGAAACAACACTACAAGTGCTGCCGGTATTCAACGCTTTGTGAGAGTAGAGAGATTTAAGAATTAAGTTCTGCTTGGAACCCAAGTTTAGCAGCAGGGTGGTAGTGGGCTTCACACCTCAGTGTGCATCGCAACTCTCCAGAGAAAAGTGAAAATCTGAAGAAAAAAAAACCAAACGCTGCTTGCAAAAAAGCGGAAACTTTGACAGTTCCCATGCTGCAATTAGCACAACAAGGAGCCGGGAGAGAAAAAGGTACGGACGGTGTTTCTGGTGTAGCTTCACCCCTCCATCACACTCCCACTGTCCTGACAGCCTTTGCTAGGCAAACCACCTCACTGAATAATTCAGACCGCACTCTTCAAATGTTTCGCCTAATAAAATGAAGGGAAAAAAACAGCATATATATATATCATTGGAGTTCCTCTTGTTTGCTCTGTGATTTATAGACCCCAGACCCTCAAAAGTTGTTTTTTGG
>JAOVYW010065748.1:13641-31505 GCA_025775045.1 Hiodon tergisus
AGACTGACAAAAGGAGGGTTGGTAGTGAAGAGGTAGCGGTTGCAGATGAATACTGAGAGTTGAGGTAACATTCTGGACATTACAGTGCTTGCCATTCGTACAGTAATCCATTTATTCAGCTGGATACTTTACTGAAGCAATTCAGGTTAAGTACCTTGCTCAAAGGTACAACAGCCAGGATTGGAACTTGAACCAGCAGCCTTTTGGTTACAAACGTTCCACCTTAACCACTACACCACCAACTGCCCTGTCTATTGATGCAAGTTCTAAGTAGGATGTCTTAATTCTTGTAATGAGAAACCATGGGCAACCGCATGCCCCTCTTAGCACTCTGTGAGTGCGACACTCAGTGTGAAACCCGGTGCAGTGAGAAAACATGGCCAGGGCTCTGCGCTGAGTAGCTACACAATTAACGGCCCTTTCACGAGAATGCTGGTGGAAAAAAACGTCATTATTATTACTTCTAATGATTTGACTCAAAACACACACACACTAATCAGGTAGTTAATCACTCAGCACAGTCAGTTCGCTGAGAGAGAAAGGAAATGACCAAATATTCAGCGGCGCTTAAAATGTGACAGCTTATGAGTTGAATCGAAACTCATTAAAACAAGACAAATGCGCTTGTGCGTTACTGGGCCCTGATCAAAGAAACAATCATTAATCCTAAGCCTTTCTACTTACCCAAATCTTAGGTTTTATGGCAACTGGATTTCAGATACAAAGAGATTCAGTCATACTCAAAGAAGCAATTGAGACAAAGCAAAGCCATTTTAAAAGAAATTTCTAGCATGGTTTCTGCAAAGACTATTCAATTAACTTTATATGAACTGCGTTATTATATGGTTGTGTGAAAGATTTCCTTCTGTATCCCAGCTAAACGGGAAAAATATAACAGGATTTTCAAAAGACAGATTATGAAACAAATATTAAAATGTGTTTTCCCATCAATAGACAGTCTCCACGGAAATTAAGCGGCCTATGTTTCCCTGAGGCACCAAAACGGACTTTCCAACAAAACAGGACACATTCAAAGCTTTGATTGCGCGGCTCGGCTCGGCCCGGCTCGGCTCCCAAACCCCCTGCTGCGCTTGCCCAAGGTACTGGCCCTGATTAAACAATCCAGCCGCCTTTTTTGCTGGGGCTGATTAAACCATTGCGTCCAGCTGTAACAGTTTCACAGTTGAAAACCGCTGGCAGTCACCAGGCAGGCACAGAATGTCAGGCTGGCAGGTCTTAAAGGGGTCTTAATGGGGCAGGACATGGCACTTTTTTACCAAAAATATTCATTACTTCTATTTAAAAATCCCTTGACATTGCATGGAATGTTCATTAATTCTCTCATACCATAATCACAATTAGGCAGGATGTCTGACCCTTACTCAGAATAATGTAGCATGTATCCTGATATGTATCCTGATATGTATAAGGATATGGGTGTAAGTAATTTCTTCCGTACCACAGTACACATGTAATGCTCAGTTTATGAGTTGGCATTACTTTCTCATTCCTGTACATTTCTGCAATGAAATTGCTGACAATAAGTTCAGGGGAGATGCTGTGATGTACTCCACATTGCATTGGTACATCTCTGGAAGACTGTAAATCTGTCAGCACTGTTTATTTTAATGAGTGCTCAGCTGAATCTGCCGGCTACTGGAATGTCAGTCACAATAACAGTCACGCCAAAAGGTCTTCACAATTTAAAGCATGTTCCTGAAGGATTCGGTGATTGTTTCATTTTCTTACATAAATGTTACGATGTTCTCATAATGGCTGAGCAGTGGTTATTCAAGTGCCTTGTTTGTCCTGCGCTATTATTTTAATGCCTTGATCATGATTTTCTTTTCTTTTTTCACAATTTGCGCCCTGCCTCCCTACATAAACACACACACTACTGATAACAACAATGGTGACAGGAAACACAAATTGGTAATTGCAGCCAGTGCACAAACAAACATGAAGGCATATGCACATAATAGAGTCCGTAATGGAAGTATATAATTTAAAGAGATCTGTCACGATTCATTACTAATGAATTCCATTATCTATTCCACCAAATATCTCAGTCACGCCCCCCCCCCCCCACCTCCACCTAAACTGAATCAGTTTTCTTAGATAATGCAGTGTATCATGTCAATCCATGAAACAACGTACAAAAAGTGTGTCCAGGGGCTGATTGCAAAGGTGAAGGTGAAGGTGAAGAAAAATGTGGTGACATAATGGGAAATGCAATTCCTTTTCCAGGCCTCTCACATTAAAAAGTGCCAATTGTCCCTCAATACTCGCACCGAAACAAAACATCAGCTATGCAAACGAAAGACAATTTTGCAGGTGTGACAGCTTGTTCTCCAGAACTGAGGAAGGGAAACAAAAAACCAAGAGGAAGTTAGTCGAGCTTGAAATGATTTAATTTAGGGAATGAAGGGTTGGAGTTCGCATTTTAATGATGGAAAGAGATAGCTCTAGGATACAGCCGTGTCGAAAACACTGCACATGGAATGAAAAAGTGGGCCTGTAAAAAAAAAAAGTTAAAAATCACTGACTGACACCAACAATCAACAGATATCAGGTCTCGTTTGTTGTTGAACACTTTCAGTCTGTTTGTAATTTCTGTCTGAACTACAGGGACCGACCACAACAAAAAGCCAGATATGTCTCTGGTGAGATATTGCACTGCCCGTAATGCTGGATTTTTTTTATTATTTTCCAATATGCTAAATCACTGGAGGATGCATTTTTAATGAAGCACGCGTCCCGGAGCAATTTTGGGTTTGCAGTTATTTCTTTTCATGGCCATTATAAATGTTTGTTATATATTGTAGTGTACTTACATCTGATTGAGCAGAGAGTCTTGCCAACACTTGACCGTTTAACATCCCAAAAAGCCCTGCTGATCTTTTTATAATGAGCACATTTCTACTTTTGTTCACTCGAGACCTCTCTTTTCTGTGTTCTTTCCCCTCACATCTAATTGGTACAACAGAACTCTCCTTACTCTCCTCACAAACTAATTGAACTGTAATTAATCTGGAACACAAGTTGCTGACCTCTATAAGAAAGATGTAAACCCTCCTAATCTGCAAATACATCTAATAAGGATTAATGACTTTCTGAGCCTGTGCGGGTCCGGGTCACTGAGCCAGATTGTGATTGCATTTTTGACCCATCCACTAATGATGAGTGAGTCATCTTTCGCCAATATCGTATTCACCTTTTGAATAAACAATATTTATGGATGTTCCGTAGTTCCGTCTGACCCGGGAGTATTAGTCTAAAGCTCCAAAGGGATTTTCTGGATAGTTTGGGGGTGTTTTTTTTCTGTGGGTGGACTCTGTGCCAGATGTTGGTGATTTAACGACTTAGCAGCCATCTTGCTCGCTTCTAATGACCAATATTTGTGTTTCCTCTATGTCTTTTTATTTCTTTCTCTTTCTTCAGTTTTAACACACAGACATCAATTGATCTCTCTCACTAAAACATCAGATAGATGCTTTCCAGAAAGTAATCAGAGTTCACCCAGTGAGACCCACAGAATTGATAAGAAATGAGTGCACCCTCTAACACTCTCTGATCACCTTCCACTCAAATTTCAGCCATATCTGATTTAATGCTGTAATTCCTGTTAAGACGAATTTAGACCCAGAATGAATGTATGACTGTTTTTTTTTTTCTGAGACTGTTACTACTTTATGACAGAAGGTGATTTTTGTCCTTCCTGATCATATTCCTCTCATATGCCTGAAGAGAACGCTCCTCACAGAACAGGGATAGGAAGGGCATTAGTTCATATTTGCAGGGCTGGCTTCCTTCCAACCTTGGGTCCCATTTGAACGCAGCGTTTAATTCTGAGAGCGTCTCTTTCCAAGCTCTTGCTCATTATCCACTTGAAAGCCTCCCTAGTCTATAATGTTGACATTAAAGACATTGAATTGAAAGGCACTGTATTAAAAATCTAGTTTGATTTGTTCCTCCAATAGAAACCCAATTTTTCAATTTTTATTCAAGATTCAAGTTTAAACTAACCTAAAAAAATGACCCTAGTGAATTAATTTTGTTTTCATTTCATCAGTCACTGAATAACTGATTGTTCTTTTCTAATTGAACTCTGACAATGCATATAATCTGAGTATGTCAACAAATGACTTGTATGCACTTTGTGTATTTTGGGGGAAAAGACAGATTGCAAATACATTAAAAATCATTAACTTAAATTTAAAAATAATACAATAGTACTTACAAAAATATAATTAGGACAATATTTGTCGGCTGCAAGGATTTAAGGATGCTATTTTGCATAATTAATAATGAAACAAAGCCAATGTAAAAGTATGACAACACCTTTTTGAATCATTTGGCTTGTTAACATTTTGTGGTGATGCAAGCAACAATACACGTGGATGCGAGCAATTTCTCCATTTTCGCCAGACGAGCTCGCAAGGTTGGGCTTGTCATCCAAAACTCGCAGCACTGCGCCATGTTCTTGTCAATGTTTGTGGCTGTGACTTTGTTCATTATGCCCTCGTAGCTCTCAGTCCACGAGCTACAGTAACAGTGCTGTTGCAGAAGTCATTTTCAAGCTGTCACGCAGCTCGCTAAACACTATATATTATAAAACAGTCTGCGGCTTCTCTAACTCTCACCACACAGTCAATGACAACTACAACAACATTGACAATCTAACCACCCAACAGCCATCAGCCTGAACATGCCTCCAACTTGACTAACACTATAAGTCTCGGCAGTAGAAATATATATACATTGGGTTTGTAAAATTCACAAATGAACAGGCTATGTGAAGGAAGTGTCAGACTTCAGACTCAGTGGAGCAACGCTGGAGTGAAAACAAGAATCAGTGGTCAAGAGTTCAAAGGTCTCCAAGGGTCTGGAAACCCCTCAACTATCCAGCAAAGCACTGGGTTTTAATTCAATTTCAAATCCATTGTGTGCTCCAAAGAAAAGAAGACATCTGCTCTTACTGAAGGGCTTGTGAGACCACAGCTGCGTCAGGGTGTTCAGTTATAACTCACGGCAGCCCCCATTTTACCCAATTCATTATGAAGACATACAATATGTTCCTCTTTGGCACTCCGGAATCTATTGTGCTACAGTTGTCTTGCCGAGGGAAATGGGTTCAGATATGACATTTGTTTAATACAGTTGTCTTACAAACAAAGAAACAATAATCCTACTAGAATGCATTTATATTTCTGATTCCCTTGCTTATTTAAAAAAATGTTTTTATTAATAAAGAATGTCTTAACAATGAAACAATGAAACTCTGATGACATAATTTGCGCTTCTTATGGTTGGTACTTCAAAGCAAGCCCATTAGAGACAGGATCTGACTGTGACAAAAAAAATGTTAGCACTGAAAAACAGGTGCGATTTTATTATGAAGAGTCTCTAAAGGATTGCTCTTACACAATGTAATACTTTTTAAAAAAAAACACCTTACTATAAAAAACGTGAAAAAAATATTTACGCTGTTCAAAAGTCTCTCAAAACTGATGTTAAACTAGATATTTTATGTTCTACAAAGTGATTCTAAAGTGATGGCTTTATTATTTCTGGTGTAACTTAATGGATTTTTGCTTTGCTGTAGAGATTGAAGTGACCCCTTGCACTGCACAAAAGCCCTTGTAAGCCTGTGTTTGGGGGCTGTGACGCATGGAACCAGTGCCCCTAAACCAAAGCACAGTGTCGTCCTCGTCCTCCAGAAGGTCTGCTATTGGATCACGGAGGACTTTACTCTGGGGGCACTGGGGGCCCACTGGGGAGATCTACATCGGTGTCGAAACCCACTCAGAACCAGGCTGGGTTAATAGAGGACAAGGGGAACAGTTGCATCCCGAGGAGTGGTAAGAATATCCTGTAAAAACACCGAAGGGCAGGAGGTCCCACACGCCATTTTCAACGCTCCTTGGTGGGAGCAGTGTGGCAGGAGAGGAGCTTTTTTTGTAAGTGCGTCCTCTCTATATTACATTTCTGTCACTGTAGTTAACACCTGTCAGGGGTTCCACAGCTGTATGGTTTTATCACCCACTCTATTTGCACACGCAGTAAGGACAATTGGGTTCATGATCTGAACATCATTATAGACTTTTTTGTGACATTTATATCTTTAGAACAAATGCCCCCATCGCTGTATCTCTGGGATTTCGATTCTGGCTGTTGGTCACAATTTAGCTGTAATGATATATTACACAATCGTGGCTCTGTTCAATACTGGGAGGGGGAAAAAAGAATGCAAGAATGAGCCATTTATACACAATTTCTATAAGATTACGTAAAAGTAGCACTTTTACATCTAATATAAGATACCACACTTCTTCTACACCCAGATGCACCTACGGTAATTTCAGCACTAAACATGGGCAATGTGGTTAATCCTAAACGTCTCTAACTTCCAAACTCTGTTTCCCAAAATGTGCTTCAAATGTTAGCACTTCTAGCTGCGTGACAAATCAACTGCTTGGGCAACAGAATGAAAAGGGGACTTCCACGTGGAAATGTTGGGGAGGCCGCGAAGCCATGAAATGTCACACTGCTGTGAACCAGACCACCAAAGACAGCAGATGCAATCAAACATCACCACCTGTACATCTCCTTACTTACTCAAGCGGCCAAGGCACCCAGATCGCATGCACGGGACCTTTACCCTGTCGCCCTCGACTCACAATGACTTTTTTGAACTGTTTGTAACGTTCAAAAGAACATATGGGTACAAACAGTGATAGCATTCCTCCTTAGTGGTGTCTGCATAAACGTATGATTCATGGTCCTTGCAATAGGTCTAATGGTTGTAATTCCTCCCTCTCTCTCTCTCTCTCTCTCTCTCTCTCTCTCTCTCTCTCTCTTTCATGTTAGTTAGAATATCCTGAGGAAAGATCCTCCCCCTCCTCTCCACACACAGCTACCTCTCACTCCCTGTCTGCCATCTGCTTCGATGCTGGTCAAGTCCCACCCCCTCCCCCTCTCTGTGAACCACCCAGCCTTTCAAATAAACCATGCCTTACAACAAAACAGCTTGTGGGACATAATAGCCCATGGCCAGGCCCTCCAGCTGTACGAGCGGCAAGCTCCTCTTTATTTTCTCTACCCGGGGAGGAGGGGATGGGCGGGGGCGTCTGTCTCCAATTATTCCACTGTGGGCCACAGGCTCCACTGATGTTTAGCGCAAAGGAGACACAATAAGAGGGGGATAAAATTATTGCAATCACACACGTCCTCCTTCCCCACTTCCTCCTTCTGCGCAGCCCCGCTGTTCACTGAGGAGGCCCATCAGCCGACATTCACTCCTCACCCTGAATAATGATGTCCCTCTGCCAGAACTGGAGAGGGCCTGAGGCCCCTGGATGCGCCGGACCCCGAGCAGTCTCAGATTATTGGTCTGAAATCAACATCGCGAGCAGACAAGCGACGTTTCACTTCGGATGAGAGGATTTCCCCTCTTCCCTTCCTGTGCCTCCACAGTGGGCCATCATCATGTTTGCGGAGGGCATTGCTCCGCGCGCTTTCAGTGGTGGTAAAAGACAGCCTGCCGGAAATTGAGCGTTGAATGCTTGGCCTGTGCTTAGCGAATTTGCGACGTTTGTTTCGTTGTGGATGTTCCTGCCGTTTCTCCAAGCTGCTCACATCAACCTGAATGTCATCCTGTCCCTCAAGGTGTTAGAGTATCATCAATATGCACGTTGCACAAGGTCTTCAAGGAAGAAGACATTATGTGTGAACACACCTTTTATGTGGTTACACAAGATAACAGTACAACCAAAGGATCTTGTAGGAATATTAAAATTGGAGTAAAGACTACACTCCTGTTGGACAAATTCATAAGACACATGTTATGTGATCCAAGGCTAAATAAACAAACATTAAATCGACTTTTATTTGCTAATAACTTTTTCTTTAATAACTTTTTAACAATCTCTCATTTGCATTACTTATAAGTAACAATGTTTTTAAAAGAATACATACACTCCTCTGTTTTAATGCCTTTAGTTCTTGTGTTCTTTATTTTCTAATGTCTCTTTTGCAAATCTAAACTTCTCTGTTTCCTCCATTCATAATATCCACTGAGCTACTATAGCTTATCCTTCTTTGCCTTGAAGCTTCCCTTGGTGTACTCATATCCAGGCACATTATAATGTAAAATATTATAATATCAATAATTATAAAGTAGTTTTTCTTGCTCCACATCAGGTGAGGGCACCAGATTTCCGAGGGGGTGGGGGGTGAATGCTGATATTCAGTGCCGAGAGAGCGTACTGGAAAATGTGAGCCTAAACAGAGAGTGTGCAATATTAAGGTATAATGTGCCCGTGTGTTAAAATGGGTTAGGGTTTTCGCTGTTGGTAATAAAGCTTCCACAGTGCTGGTAACCGTCACAGCACTGCTGGGTCCACCGCAGTTGATGTCTGGGGTATGAAAAACAACTCTGATGAGATGTGGTGAGAGATAAAGTTGTCAGGGTTGGGGTCCCTGCCTAATTTTGATTGCCTAAACAGTCGCAGAGGAGCCAGACAGCGTGCAGAAGTACTCTGGGATTTAAAATAAAAAAATTCCTTTCTTTCTCATTCTTTTGAAAGACGACAGCGGAATGGGTATACAGCAGTCTTGCTTTTCACAGACAACTGCACAAGACAGTTGAGCTCCCTGAGGTATGTATCAGACCAGACAATTTGTATTTCACAGCTTTATGTATTTGGGAACCACTGGTCTCTTGTAGGAAGAGAAAAGTGAAGTATAACAATGAAAGGTAATGTGAATAGCTGATTGGTACTCTAAAACATAAAAAAATACAACTTACATTTAATAAGCTAAGGCAACAAGAATAGTAATTATAAGGATCTCCCTATGCTGTGGATTTTGATGCTCGTCATATTATTTCATCTTTGTAATAGATAGGGAAATATTGAGAGCGAAGATTAACTGTGGGAGAGGTTGGATTAAAAAAAAGGTACTCACTTTGTCACAGCCCTCCTCGCAGTGATACTGGCAACAATAATGCTCTCGGGTCTCGGGCTGGCCACGGCTTTAAAGGTCCCCCTCCAGAACTTTTCAAAGAGCTGCTTCTCCCCTTGCTGGACACTGGTCATGGTGTCTGTGTTCCCCAGGCTGGCTGCGTGGGACTGGCTGCCGCTGCTTGCTCCGAGGGTACCTCTCGCTTTGTCCCCCCCCACCCCGTTCCTCAACACTCGCACGCGAGCCTTCGCTTTTGCCGACGGAGCTGTCCAAGTGCTGAACCCAGGAGTTGAGGCATGCGCGGGAAGCGTGCGCTTCACTGGGATCCCAGTAAAAGCCGAGCCCGACTCTATTTCAGTCCACGCGCCAGCCCTCACTCCTCCGATGGCGTGGCGGGAGAGGGCTTGTCACGCGCCGTGCTTCTCTCTCGCGGGTAGCGTGGCAGTCCCCTCTGTTACACTCACGGCCGGCGCCGCCGCGTTGTTTCACCCCCCGCTCTTCAGTTGGAGACGGCAAACCCCAAGCGTGGGCATTAAGCACACGGCACAGCCTGCGGTTTAAACCCCACGGGTGGATATCGGCACCGAGAATCCGTGGGGATGAGCAGAGCAGAGGTATATGTCTGAGAACCCAGCCTTGTGCGTGCCTGGTTGTGTTTGTGGCGTGTGTGTGTGTGTGTGTGTGTGTGTGTGCTGGATTTACGCACGCTCGCGGGTGTGTGTGAGTGACTCGAAGCTCAGCTGATGGTGGCTTGTTTTGTCTCGCACAGGCGGTGACGTTGAGGCTGGGGCTGGGTCACTCTCTCTCTCTCTCTCTCTCTCTCTCTCTCTCTCTCTCCCTCTCTCTCTCTCTCTCCCCCTCCCTCACATCTCCCACTGCCTCTGCGTCTTTGACAAAAGGCAAAGCCTTCTGCCTCTATCAACATAACAAAAGGCTGTGGATTATGTGGAACAGGCGGTGCGTGTGCCTGACACAATGGCCCAAGGACGAACTTCTCCCCCTAACCCACACAGTAAACTTCTAAAGCTGAGCAGCATTTATCCCACTCTCCTCATAGTCCAAGACTCATTTGGCTGGTGCATACAATTGCACCAATTTACCCAGTTCAGTTAATTTACCCAGTTCAAACCAGTTGTTTTCTTACATGCAAAATCAGTCAAATGTAAAAAAAATTTGGAAGAAAATTCTCATTTAACAATAGAAACTATATATATAATGGCAGGTAAGACCTGACAGGAAAAGACCAAATTGTTTTTGCTTGTTAATAATAGTCACAGTTGTTTGATGTCCGTGGTCTCAACCAAATTCGAAAAGAGCCTTCAAGATCCAGTTGCAGTTAACAACATTTAGGATCCCAATCTTAATTTCAAGCACTAATAAATATGCACACAGCAACGTCAGACTCCAGCTCCGATGATTAGCTGTGCATATTTTAGCTCCTAACATGAGACTCGATGTGTAACAACTCTAAACACTTAATGTTAAGTGGAGGCTGTATCTGCATGCCTTGAATAAAGATGGAGTTTAAATACACAGAAATTATACCAAAAGCAGACACATAATGTCCGACTGGAAAGTGAATATGTTTCGGCAATGATCAGTTAGATTACACGTTGAAGGACAGCTGTTCGTGTCTGGAGGGCAACTTATTTATTGTAAAATGAATTTGTTTTGTAAGCTCCTTTATATGACAACGCTTACAATGGAGTCGCTAAATCCTAGAACCAGACAGCAATGGTTAGTGAAGAGTGAGGAAAACTGGGTCAGCATTCAGATTGCTACTGGCTAACAATAGTTTTACATGCATTTTTGCCCAAAATAAATGTGAAATAGACCCAGGAATTCCTATTTCAGATTTTACATGTAATTTGTCTTACTTCAGCAAGGTCAACTACAGGTCGACAGTCAAGTTTGTTTTCTCTAGTTATGCAACCAGTTCTCACTGAGACAAGTGAAATAGCTAAAGAGATTTGAACAAACTGACATTATTAAAGGTATGGTATGATAGAATAGTTCACTTAAAAAGGCTTTGTGACACAGAGTCTATAACACAGGCTATAATCCTTCATCTACACTGACCCATATACAAACTAAACCTTTAGTCAAGAGAGCCACTGGCGCTTCACAGACTCCACTTCACCTGCTTTTAGCACACTCGGTATATACGGTTAGCAACTGCTAGAGAACCAAGTTGATTGGTTGAAAGGTTTCACCAGTCCTTCTGATTATCGCAGCTGACCACTGCTTAATTTGCTGCTGCTATCCATTCAGCTGGAGCCACCATTACCATAGATCGTGGTGGAGGGAGCTGATATTTAAACTGCTCGCCTTCTCCAGTGAGAACATAGGATGCCACAAAAGGGACAGTAAATGCTCTTTTTTCAGGACATCGAAAAGCATCAGGTTTAACTTGCAAAATGATGATCTGTTTTACTGGCTTTACGTCAAATGCAAACACGAGAGGGTTTGGGCTTTAATTGCAGGAGGATAGAAAAAATAAGATGTGTTTTTTATGTTATATTAGAGCCCTGCAATCCCTCCATCCAGGTAAATTGAAATGGTCAGAGATCGCCAGCGGAGCAGTGGAGCAGACCGAGCTGCACTCATGTAAAACGTTTCGCATTCTCTATTTATCTGCAGAGTTTGAATGAAAAGCCTTTTTTTCCCATACTTTTGCAACATCTGTATTGTGAATAGGCAAAATGCATCTTCATGACTGGACCAGGCTGCCTGCTGTTTTGCAAAGCAACCGACTGACATCTGTAGCCTGTGTGTCTGGGATTAGGCTGCTGTGGCAAATTGAGTCGTTGCATTTGGTTTAAAGCCGTCGGACATGTTGGGGTTTACAAAGCTTGTGTAGCAGACAATGAGGAAGAGCTATAATGTCTATTCTTGTCTTTGAACAAAGACCGCCATTGTATTCTGGTGAGAGGAAAAGTATGGCAAGGTGACCCCCAACAATAGGCAAGATTTGTTGTGCCAACGATTTTCATACTTTTCTACTTTCAGTTTAATTTTGGTTGATACTACTTAATATGCATCCAACTACATTTCATATATTTTAGTCAGGCTGTAGTAACCTGATAAGATATCCCATTTATATTTGTTGTGCAATTTTGGAATTGCTTCTCAGTAGCCAGTTTTAATGAAAGCGTATGCGGTTCTTGAATCTGATCGTTCTTGCCAAAGGTAAATGACCTTCCATCCTCCATCTTTTTTAGGGTAGTTTTAGGGTCATTGTTTAATGGGATGGGATAAAATATGGCGTCTCATTTAAATAAACAGACTCATAGTCCTATTAATAAGCAGAAATGTCTTAGTCCATAATTCATTTTCCACAACCTCTGCGATTAAATTAAGGAAACCAATTCCCAACTGAAAAAAAGTTGATTGTATTTATTAAAAACTAAGTTTAGCTCATTTCAAACCCATGATAACTGTGTGATAATTATTTAGTCCTGGATGGTACAATCCAGGCAAAGTTTACAAATTCAAAGCACAGTGCTGACTTTTGAAATGTATGAGACTGACATCATATGTCAAAAAGACAAAACCGTTACACATTATGTATCGCATACATACGTATTCTTACAAATACAATGTAAGAATTTTCCACATTTTCTCTGGGGTTTTTCCAAGTGCAAATACATATATTGTTAACATTCTAACCACTATGCTTGACATTTGAGGATGTAACTACAATTATGTAACTACCATTAGGTAACTGCTGTTGCAGACTGCTTTGCATTATAAGTATAATGTTAGCTACTAGCTGTGCTTTATACATATAAACAAATACAAAAATTATGCAATTCATCTGTGTGGCAGCTGATTTAGTAACTCGTGCCTGTAGCAAAATATTCAGTAAAAGCAGCACAGCCTTGTCTTTGTGCAACCCGTGTTTTGTATTTTTTTATGGAAGCGATAGGGGAAAGCAACAGGATTTCTGTATGCCCTGCTAAAGGAAAATCAGACTGAAAAATGGGTTCAAGTATCTTCCCTTTCAGGAGTCTGTAACTCAAGGCATCCAGAAACTGCATAACGTCCAGGTAACATTCTATTGATTTATGTGACCTCTCTGGCCCTGCCTAAATATTTGAGGAATATACGGTTAGCAGTCTATGCCATACGCGATTCATAAATTGTCCAAAGAGTGTGCACAGCTTTCCTTACACAGTATATTGGATAGATGTATACAATTACACAATGTGTACACAGGAACTGCCTACTTAATGTTAACCAGGATGATGAAGCAACGTCCCCAGAACTAGCTGGTGGGTCGTTCATCAGCTCACAGGAGCAGTGGGCGCGGGGAAAATCACATATCCCCAAGGCAGGCAGCCAAGCGTCGATCCCAGCTCTATCTTGTGTTTGTGTGGAGGCTCTTTTTTGCTTGAACAAGGTCCACATGTTTGTGCAGTACTCCTGCACATTTCCTAACTTTGACTTAAAAGCGACGATGCCGGGTATCCACGGGGTACACAGGGTCTGGCGCACAGGGTCTGGCACACAGGGTCTTCTGCCGTACGAGCATGGCTGTGTCGGTGTCATGATCTGCTTTCCGAGCAGTCTTTCTTCTTCTCAAAATGAGGAGAAACCCAATCCAAGCGTGTTCTCCAGTGATGCTTGATCCGCAGTTTCAATGGTGCAAAGCCAGCAGAAATATGAGGTGTTCTGCAGTAACTCAGTAGGATTCCTCCAAAGACAACAATTCCTTCCTTAAAGGTCAGGACTGCCGCCTCAGCGAGTCCAATTGGAAGTGTGATATAGAGCTTTATTTATGCCATAAATTTCATTCAGCGACGAGAATTGTAGGGAATCTTTATTGATGGAGACTGTCCTATTGTCTGAGACAGTAATGTGAGGTTGACCATCTATACTGAATGAGTGACATAACTTTTCAATAGTTGATGGCCGTTGATGATGCCATATTTACTTCAAACTAATCTAGCCAACTAACAGAAACATACTACCTAAGAAAGGGCCTACATAATCAATGTGCAGTCTTACCCATTCACTTCCTGGTCCTTTCTGTGAGTGAAGTTAAGCTATAGCAGACGGTAGTTTGAGTCGTCGGCATGGGGAACATTCAATGTGTATTCAATGTCACTGTCTACACCCGGCCACCAGACATAACTAATAACTTAACAGGCTAATGCTTTCATTCAAGATACTCCAGAATTGGTTCTTTGCCAAGCAGTAGAATCACTACTCTGGAACCCGACAATAAGATTCCGTTTGGTGCTTCTAGAACAAAATGGCACAATTGCCGATTACTTTCATTTGATTTTCAAACTTGATTTCAGTGTTACTGTGTAACTTCAATGAAAAATGACGGGCTTCTGAGGAAAATAAATTTTGTTACTATTTTTGTCCCTCCTGAAATTTCTGCCGGGCACACTAGCACTACTTTTTACTCAGGTCCATAGAATGTTGAAACCATGGCAACGACTGTTCTGTGTAATGGGTGTGTTATGAAAATTCAGGAAAGATTAAAACATTTTTTTGACAATAAAATGTTATATTTACACCTCGCCCTAACAGCTAAAAAGGCACTGTAAAGCAATGGAAGTTGTCCGAGCTAAAGCTATGCAAAGGTTTTGACATCAAAACCCCTTTCTAACGCATAAAGGTAAAGGTTTTGACATCAAGGGTCATAACGGAATTTGGCATAAAGGTAAAGGTTTTGCAATGAACGCAAGTCTTGTTCTCAGCACCTTGAAATTGGAAGAATTTTTCTGATTGCAATGATGTAAGTGCCAACTAAACTCTTGTATGGTCAAGTGTATTACATCTGAATATCATCCTTAAAGGAATTGTACGAACACAATTATTTCGTTTTCACAGAGCTGTCACGACGATGTTCAAACTATTTACTCTACTATTGTATCAAAAAGAAAATTCTTACACTTGCTAAATTCCCCTGAAATGGAACAAAAAAACCAATATAGAAAATGCATTGTAAAAGCATAATCAAACATATAAAGTTAATTGGTATTACTGCTCAAACAGTCATTACACAAGTCATCATTGTCATGGTTGGCTGACAGCAGGAGATAAAACAGAACTTCAGGCAGCGAATAGTGTCACAAGGAGTTTTATTTTATATAAAAAGGTGGGGGTCCAGAGAATATTTACAGGATCAAACAGAACAAAACCAAAATAACCAAAAATACAAAGAAATAAACTGGATGTTGGGTTAGGCCTTGACATGGGTCATACAGAAGGTTCCGGCACCCAGCAGGAGTCCACTCCCACGGCTTCCTGAAGTGGCTGATGGACAGCCTAGGTTTAAAAGAGCTAGCAGTGCTGGCTCAAGGAGGAAGGAGTAGGCTGTATTTTGGGTTGCTTTTATATTGAAAAGGTTTTAGTTTAGTTTTCCTCAAAAGGAAGGGTGTGGGCTCTTTGTAGGCTCGACCAGGTCTGCTCTCCGTGTAGCACCACCCCGCCCTTCTTAATGGAGTAGCCCCTCCTACTGGCCAAACCAAATGATCACCACATTAAAAAGAAAATGGAACCTTAACACAATTTCTAACCTGAAGATAAACATCCAAAATGAACTCAAAAGAAAAATGATGCACTCGTTTAACATGTGGTACATAATACGGAAATAAGCCCCCCCCCCCCCCCCCTTTGGGTTCTCCCATTATATAAAAGGGCTAAGAGTCCCTCCCCCTTGCTTGGAACCACTTCCCGGTGAAACACGGGAGGCTGCAGATGTTTGGAGACAATCAACTGGTGAAAAATTTATCAATGGCGTGCCATATATTAAAACAGTTATCTGCCAAAGCATTCAGCTCCTTTCAATAATTATTTAAAATTGTAGAGGACATAGCCTGCTCTCGGTCACGGCCTTGCATGTGAGAATCATATACCTAGGAAATTAACTATGTTATTGCTTCTGCACAAATTAATGAAGAAACACACTCAGTGTGTGTATTGGGGGAGAACAGACTATTGTTATGCTGAAACCTAGAAGAATACAGATCAAATATTCTTATATTGATTACAACTTTTTAAATGTACTGTAGCTTTCAGTAAATTATATTTATGGAAATTATTTAAAGGAGTACTCTAAGTCTGATTAAGGGATCCTGGGGAAGATATGTTAAATGATGATGGACCCTACCGTTCTGTTGGAACCACTGATTCACAAGAGATTATTGGACTAAATGGGAACAGGAGTTTTGTAAAGATAAGGGCTTTTGGTGTTTATCAGGTGTGGTCAGTGTATCCTTATCTAGGCTATGAATCTGCCTAGATAAATATGCATATTATAAACAGGTTATATGAAATAATCTGACATATTCTCATTTGTGGCAATAATGAATATCTCCATTAAAGGAGATATGAAACTAAGAAGTGTGGGTAAATACATTTCTTTACAGCACACATGTAATTTTTAACACATACAATGTCTAGTCCAATTGCCCGTGACATCCTAGGGCTGAAGCCACGGAGAAGATCTGGTCCCATTCCGGAGACTTAGGAGCATGACCCCACCGTCCCGAGCAGCTCCCCCGCCACTCCACACTGCTACCAGTTCTCCCCCTGCACCGCCACCAACGTCCCTACCTCAATATGGCCACATGCAGTTCCCTTTACTGATTCTCATATTACTGTCACTATGTACGTTTACGGATGGTAATGGGTGGGTGGGGCTGTACCTCCCATTCATTATCCATGTAAGAATGTGCCCATTAGGAGTTGCCATCTGCACCTGTTCTATATTGTAAATTGTGACCAGGTGCAGGGAATGAAAGGTCAGCAGACAGTCTACTCACTGCTGAAAGAGGGGAACCTGGTTAAGGTTAAGGTTAAGCAGCCAGGCACAGTGCATGAGAGAGTGACAATGTATGACAAGTGAGAATTTGAGTTCAGTATATTTTGAATTTTAAAAGTATGAAAACGGCACGTGTGTCTGGATTGGTGATTTTAAGGACAAACAATCGTAGAGCTCCCACAGAAGGGACAATGCAAGTATTAAAATCTTTAAGGATACAAACCGATATTAGCCTTTTAGAAGTGGTCTTAACTTTCATATGTTCAAAATAAAGAGCTGAAAATAATGACAAAATCAAGATTGGATCATGGGACAGAGCAAATCTAAACATACAAGCCATTTGACTACTATTAGAGTACATACATACTGAATGAGTTGCCGTTCCATACCTCTCAGTTAAAGGAATATTCTTTCATACTGAAACAGGTTCTCTTCATGCCTTGAGGTTCGCGAAGTAGTGTCATATTATACAACATTTCACACGCATCTTAAAAATGTATACATATTAATTTATCACGAGATTGATTATTAAGGATGGTGAGCAATTTTGACCATTGCATCTTAATCTCAATAAAAGACCTGTCTACTCAGCGTATCTATTTGAAGGCATTATGTCACTGCAGTGTCACTTTTAATTATGCAAAAGAATTAAGAATTAAGCATCTATAAATATGTTTGGCAAAAAAGAAAGATAAGGAGTGGACCTACAAGACAGTTCATTTATAGACTGGCCATCTCTGTTCAAACAGCTTTTATCAAACACAGTAGACTGTGGTTTTTCTTAGGGAAGACAGCGGGAGGGAAAATAATTGCCCCTGTACCCTATTCCTTTTTTTGGGGCCAAATTGATTCCATCTCTAAGGGTACTCTTTTCAATCCATCTCTTTGTGCTTTATTGTACTTTTGTAGTTCCATTCTACTTTACAGCAGATGGTTCACATTTAATTGGTACATGTGACCCGTGTAAAGGAAAAATAACTGCAACAGTATTCAAAGAAAAAATACTGGAAGGGTGACTTTGTGTGTGTGTGTGTGTGTGTATGTGTGTGTGCGCGTGCACGCTTCTGTATTGGACTGTACTTTTTGTTGGAGCATGTCTTGAGGCGCGTGAATGGCA
>JAOVYW010065748.1:31605-55538 GCA_025775045.1 Hiodon tergisus
AGGTTAAATCTTAAATAAGTGTTGAAGAAGTGGTTAATAATTGCAATCACAAATGCGGTGTGAACATAATCCGATGTACTTAAACAACCTTACATATTGTAAACTTCAAATCTGACCTGAGTCATTCTAAAGATAGTATTATTAGAAGAATATTCAGTTTAGCATGTCATTCCATGGTCACTTTAAGAACCCTTCCTTAAGCACAGATGGTCAAATGGAATTTCTTTTTACCATTGTATTACATTTTTGGTTGCTATTTCACATTGGTGGGATCACCCGCTGCCTGGATTCTTTCTCTCCAGTGCCTGCCAGATATGGCCCAGGCTAAAGCAGCTTTCCATCTATGACAGTCCAACTTGGGCATCGTGGTTGAGGGAAAGGTCTGTGGCCCGGAATGGAAACGCAGGCCAAGATTGTGTTCACTATTCATCCTGGACCAACCACTGCCGTTTTCCTTTTAATCTGGGTTCTGCAAGCACAACCTCAAAAACAAAACAAAAAACAACAACAAAGAAGCAGGGTATGTTGTAAAAGATGTAAGATCTCACCTCTATTTCTGAAAATAACTCTGAGTTTTTAGTTTGCAGGTATATTGACTAGAGGCTTTAGTTTATTTAAACTAAAGCCAGAATTTCGTTCGATGTACACTTCATTTTTGCCATCGGAATTTTAATGCCAGTAAAAAAATAAAAAGGCAGAGCTTCTGTTGTTTGTCAGTTTTAATTAAAACCTTAGTGTGACAAGCAAGATATCTAAACATCAGTGTATTTACATATTCAACCATCAAATGAAGTACTCCATTGATCTTTTGCTTTTTATATCAAGAATTAGTTGCCATTAGATTTAAAAAAAAAAAAAAAAAAAGAGACCATGAACTCAGATATTGATTTTTAAAGTCAATTAGCCTGACAGAATCAAGGCACAAGAAATTCTCTGATTTAAATATTGTGGGGAAAAAACGGTAATTTTATCCCCATGTCCTGTATTTTCATCTTCTGTTGCCTGGTTACCTGCAGTAGAATCCCTTTTACACTCTATTAAATTCAATCTGAAGATGACCAATTGTGGGTATGAATTGATTTTTAACTATTGGGTACATACTTTATATATGATGAGAAAAGTATGGGTAGTTTGCTAAATTTTACATACTATATATTGTTTGGCGATCATATTTTATCAATGATCAAAGTATCGTGCCTCTTCTCACCACTTAGAGCCACCATTGGGAACAAACATACAATGCACTAAAAATATGCTACACAATCATATCACAAAATATTTACATTCTATGAGGCAGGACCTCTTCCAGCTTGAATTGGACGATTGTATTATATTGTAATATTATGAAGTATGAGTAACGCAAGAACACTGTGGTACATCCAGAGCCGGCGGCAGAAGCAAATCAGTGGATGGGCATTTAATTTTTGTGGGGGGGGCCTAATTATGAAAACAATGAATCAAAAAAATTATTATTTAATATGCAAACTCTTGGGGGGGGGGGGGGTATTGTCACAGAAGCTCTGTAGGCGGGCCCAGCCCCCTAAGGCCCGCCCATAGCGCCGGGTATGGGTACATCTCAAAGTGTTTTTCTCATTAAAATACAATAGGTAATTACTCTTATGTGCACTATATATTTACATTATTGCTGAAATACTCAAATTGTTTATTACCATTATTGTTTGAATTTTCATGTTCAGTTCAAGGGTATTTTTAGGGCTGTGGTAAATTCCTGCCTCTTAAATCAATTTTTGCAGAATTGACATAAAAAGCCTACGTTCAGAGAAAAAACTATTTATAAGAGGAAAAAAATATTAATTATTGCAACCCCCTACCTGCAGATAATTTCAACAATCAAACCAAGCTCCTCTCACCCTCGCACATTACCCTCAGATACAGGCCCTTAATAAATAAATTAACTGCCGATTTATAATGTGGCTGATTGAACCATTGCCTCCAACTGTAACAATTACAAGGCTATGGACTGTTAGCAACCAGCAAGAGGCATGGAATGTCAGGCTGTCTGGGGCGGGACACAAATTCCCTTTGTTTTTCTCACAGAGTATTCTAGCACGAAAATTTTCATGTGGACTACTTCAGTAATGCATAGACCATGTCAGTCTCACCTCCCACCTCTTGGGAGGTATAGTGGAAAGTCAGTTTGGCTGAAGCCAAAAGCCTTTTCTCTCCAGAGACAGCCCTGGTATACTATAGATGTTCTGTAATACTTTATTTTTATAATAATATATATTTTTTTACAAGATAAAAAAAAAAAAAATTATTGCCCAAGTGTACTATGCCTGTGATATTTTACAAGCAAACAAAGACATCTAGAATTGACGGTGTTTAAAATCCTCATCAGATGCATGTCAGTATTTCATCACACGTTTGTCAACAATGATCTTCTTTTTATGTCAGAGAAGACGTTTTGATGGTATATGAAGAATATGTTGCGCTGCATAAACTGCATTAAAAAAAGACATTTTTTTATTTGATGATTTCTGCTGCTTAGCTTTTTAATTTATTTTAATATTGTTTGTGTTTGAACGTTTATGGTGACCACACCAGGATGTGAATAAAACATAAAACAACAATTTTTTCCCTCATGCTCTAAATTTACATAACCTAGGATGTTGCCACATTGTCCTCTCCGAACTTTCAAAATAACTGAAAGCCATTTAGAAAATTTTATATAACTGAAAGTCTTTTCTCTGAAAATGGAATAGATAATTAAATTCTATTTACATCTGGGAAAGATGTAGAACATTCTCATTAAAAAGTTTTCTTAAGACACTTCTTAAGATAAATGTTCTCATGTTACGGCACATACAGATAGTATTTCTATTTTTACGGGAACAAGGAAAACTTGAGAATAGAAAGTATGCAAAAAAAGTCCCCCTGAGGTTGTCAAGAAAGGGGAAAAAAGCATGTTTAGATTAACTGGCTCGAGCAATAATTACTCAGGTTCATAAGATCCAATAAACTCATATGTGTTTAGCACATACCAGCGTGATTTGGGTTGCATTATTGAGCAGCAGACCTGACAATAACATATTCTTATCTGTGCAATGATGCGTACACTTTATCACAAATACATTCATTTATTCAGATCATACATTTCTTACAACGATTATAAACACATAGAAGAACATTACTCACATGTTTTCTGCTAATGTCGCAAAAACTCTTGTTTTGGAATGGCAGCGTTGCTGGCATCTGCGTAGCTGGCGTGTAGCAGAACTGAGCAACAACTGTGCAGAAGAAGACACAGTTTGCTGTTTACAGTTTGGGGCTTGTCTGTCTTACCAGTAGTGTGTAAAGATTATAGAATAAGAATTCATTTCAATTATGTTCATGCAGAATTCTGAGTTTTACCTGCAATAAAAAAATGTGTTCTAAAACAAAAATTCAGGTATGTCATCCCTCAGTTTTATTTATAAAGATGCTGAGTTCCAGCTGAAGGAGGCTTCAGTTGTTACATTCTAACAAAGATATGAAAATAAAACAGCTAAGAACAAAAAAAAAGCACACAACCTTCAAATGCCAGCAGGAAAAATTATACTACCAATAATAGTTAATAATAATTATTAATCCTAATGATTGTTCTACAGTTTTCCTCAATTGATAAGTCACTTTGAATGCAACTGTGGTTCACTTGACCACCACCAAAACCCGAAGGAGCAAAACAGTAACCTTTCTTGCAAAACAGCAAGTCATTTCTCATCATTTCCACACAAAACGCAAATGTTAAGCACTTTTTTGCACGGTACACAATTTCATACAGATGACACAAAAATCTATTAAATTAACAACCAAAACAGATGCATTTGGTCTCAGCTGAGATAACTTGCTCCCATAATTGTGAATCTCTTCTGCATGTTTGCACAACATCTTTGCACATTTATTCAATCAACAATCAGTCCTTACAAATGCAGTAAGTTGGAATTGAGCAAGGAAGAGGTCATAGACAAGAGCAAATGAGAGGAAGAGGGGCCCATAGAGAAAGTCCAGATGCGTCTAATTGCATTCCTTGATCCGCTGTATCAGAGCATTGTGCCACCAGAAGAGAGAGGGCAGGTGAGTCCCGATATGTCACACTTTGTAATCGCATGGGACAATGTTGCATTCCATCACTCCCTTCAGGTCATTGAATGATTTGCAACCCACCTGCATGTGATGATGCAAGTTCTCCCCCCACACTCGCCGTTTCTCGATCCGATTGAGGAATTCTTTTCTTCATGGAGGTGGAAGGTATGTGACCACCATCCAGATGACCAGATGTCCCTCCTTGATGCCTCGAATGCCACTGCAGGAGATTTTTCTTCGTTGCGTTGCTAGAGTAAACATCCAGTGCGATGTCCATGAGAACATGTGGCCTGGTCGCCTAGAAAGAATGGACTGAAAGTGCAGTGTACAGTAATATATTTGCTTTGCCTTTTTGACCTTGCTTTGTTTTCAGAGATACTTTGTTTTTCATCATCAGCTTGGTAAATTTTATTTTGTTCTCTGTACAGCATCATTCAATTTGTAAAAAATAAAATAAAATAAAAACTGAATACCGTAAAGTAAAGCATTTTGTTGTAGTTCTTGCTCTTTAGTGAAATTATTTCTGCTTTGGTCTTCTTTGATTTAAAAAAAAAAAATTTTTTGGAAAAAAGAATACAGCCCATGCTGTGGTAAAATGTTTACTTGTGTTAGGATTGATAGAAAGAACTTTCTGTGAGATGATACATTATGTTGTTTTTGTAGACTTATTTGATTTTGTGACATGTGTTCAATGTTCAATGCATCAGTTTGGCAAACACGATTTTTGGCGGCTCTGTTAACTGTTTGGCAAAAGTGACTTCTGTTTGGAGAAATGTGCTCAAGCAATCGAGGAAAAACTGTAATAATTATTAATCCTAATGATTGTTTCAATAACTTTGTTGACTACAGTTTGCTGGCCTTCTGTAATTCTTAGTTTGTATCAAATCAATGAGAATTTGTTTAAACGCAGGTTACATTTTTGGTCAAAACACAGAAATTTTGATAGGCTGCGTTTTGAAAGGGTACAATTCTGGAGAACTCTGAAAACTATATCACCTTCCAGGTTTCAGACTCAAAAATCATGATTGTGAGTTCTTATTTGTTTTTTCAAATCAGTTGAGTACAATCTCCCTCAGTCACAGCGTTTTTTGCCCACAGGATGAACTGACAACATTGCTTTTTGTAACCAAAAAAATCAATGTTGCTATGACCCTGAAACCTGAGCTTCCAT
This sequence comes from Hiodon tergisus, assembly GCA_025775045.1. Taxonomy (NCBI): domain Eukaryota; kingdom Metazoa; phylum Chordata; class Actinopteri; order Hiodontiformes; family Hiodontidae; genus Hiodon; species Hiodon tergisus. The sequence goes on from JAOVYW010065748.1 coordinate 36,860, forward strand.
TCAGTCAATGAGTATACAAAACAGGTTTGACTAAACATTAGAATTTAGAAACAGTCCTAATGAAGAGTGAAAAGAAATATAAGTTTGTTTCTGAACTATGATACAAAATGAACCTTAGAAAGTGCTTTCTGTAATATACAATCCTTTGGTTAGTACCAGACATTTAAATACTGGCAAATTTATTCTATGAAATAAGGTCATCATTATTTATTTATTTGTTTATTTATTTATTTATTTATTTATTACTGCTAGATGAAAGTAAATTAAACATTTCAACAAGTACTTAGATTTGACAAGGTTTCTGCTTTCATTGTTTTCTGCAATAGGACGTCGCTTATCTAATGGAAGCTGTGAAAGAAACCAGCAATTTTAACTTTTCATCAACGCCAACAATTATAGCACAATCAATATGATGGTTCGTCTTAGGCATGAAAAACCTGGCAAATATTTAATAGTTCATCAAGTCCACTCTAAAGCATAAGTGGCCTATAAATTATCAGTTTTACATTTATACTTAATTTCCAGTGTAGTGAAATGTGTAGTAGTGATCCTATGGTCAAATAGGTTTACCTTCAAAGTGAATTCATACAATCATTACAACAAGACAGTGAAAGGTGATCTTTAACTAACCATATTGTTTATCGTCTTGTTTATATTCACTTATTTCCAGAAAAGCTACATGAAATACGACTTTGGGCAATGTAGACATTTTTATGCATTCTGTTTTGCTGAAAATTGAAAGAAAAACAGTATTTCACTAATGATTTTCAGGAATAGAAAATTACGCTAACTAACACTTTTTATGAATTCTGCAATGTAAAATTACAACCATTCAGCAAATCAGCTTTTGTCAGCCAGGACGAAATACTTTGCCATACAGGCAATGTGGGCTTTTAGGTCAATAGCTCGTTGCACACAGAGAGATATAATTCTCAATTTTAATGTTGAATAACATGTATGTATAATTACATTTAATATAAACACACTAAAACCATTTCCAAGAAATCCATCAGATTCGCTGGCAGAAAGTCGTTATCAGGATCAAGGCTACAAGTTGAAGCAGAATCACAGAGCTCCACTGATGGCAGATGAGAAGCCTCAGCTCTTCACAAAGCTAAAAATAGACAGTGTCGCAGAGAAAGAAACCCCAGTACCACTTTGCTCTAGCAGTTTCTCATTATGAGCAGTGTACCTGATTAGCCCTTTATGGTAAATGTTCTCTCAATGCCAATTCACTGAATTTTTGGTCAATATTTCTAATTTTCGGGTCCAAAAACATATTAAAATAGGTTGGACTTTGACCGAATGGGTTCAAGCATTTAGATATTCCATGATAACTTGTGGTGGTTCGTGAGTTACATTAGTTCCACGGCCTTGCCATGGAGATGATGAAAAAGGGTCATAATTACTGTCAAATGATGGAACGCTGTACTCAGTGAGTACAAAGAAAATACAACCAAGAGCTCTGTTTTGATGATCATACTGCTAAGCCCTAACTCAGGCACTGGGCACTGGCCCTGGCAAAAATGTCAAAGTTTTTTCATGGCGTCTTATTGTGGAGCCAGTGCAAACACAACCGTCAAAAAGTTTAGCTTAAACCGGTAATCAACATATAGGTGTGGTAAGGGTGCAGTTTGTTACCTAATAACTAACCACAGCTGTATGTTCCATTTAATGAGTAATGTGCCTTCAAACAGTAATGTTTTATATAACAGAAAAAATTTGAGGCTCCACCAGCAATTCATTTTATTTAATTTCTTTACATTTTTGGTTTGAAAATATATATTTTGTAATTTTCTATGAATTGGGTCTCTGCCTGCTTTGCATGTGGTCGTTGACAAGAGTTTTTAACAGAAGAAAAACCTCCGGCCCTTTTTTTTTCTTCCATCAAGTGTTGCATCCAGGGATGATTTCAGACCAAATGCACTGTATGCAGACATGTCAAGTATTTTGTGGAAGATGGCCTGCAGGCAGTCATCAGCATGCAACTGTACGTCTGAGCGACCACGTCCAAACTGTCCGCCCCTGCCTTGTTTTTCTTATAATTGAGGATGATGGGTGGCTTCTGGTCCTCTCTGTGGCTGACAGCCGCACCACTTGTGCAAAATACACACATTCTCGCTTTTCTATGGACAGTAAGAGGGTTTTCCTGTCACCAGGAGAAGGAGGAAGGAGGAAGCTTGGGTTCTTCTTTTTCTTAACCATGTCCACCGTGGTCAGGTCGTGTTTGAGTAGCTCTTGATCCAGGTATTTTCAGCTGAAAATACATGAATACACATGACATTACCCAGAGACCTTCAGTCTAGGTGTGTGTGTGTGTATGTGTGTGTGTGTGTGTGTGTGTGTGGTGAGGTGAAGTGAGGTGAGGTGAGGTAGAGTGAGGCACTCCCTGCACTGTATCTGCACTCTCCGCATTCTCAACAATCTTTCTCCCCTACTGGGGTCAATTAGGACCCTGACACAGTACAAAATTTTTTAAGGATACTTCAAAGTCTTTAAATTTAGTTGCTATTGGATTATTCTAGTTACTTCATTAGTGTGAGTGCTTATTCAACAGCTGCCTGCAATGGAATTCCAGGCCTGATGTTTGAATGATAATATTTCTCAGCAGCTTTTTTTTTTTTTTTTTTACATGAAAGATGATTAAATTAACATTTATCACATTCTGGTAAGCAATAGATGTTTTTACTAATAATTATAGTAAATCCATCATAACCACACTGTTGACTGCTAACTGTACATACAATGGTTTCTAATATAATAATAATTATGCTTTTCAATTTTGTCACCCAAATTGAAAACTGTGACATGTAATAATTTTTTTGGTTTTGTTACTTTCAACAGACTTTCAATCTTTTCCTCATCTCGTTGTTGGAAGTGCTCACCCTGCTAATTTAAAGAATTAGGATGGGAGAATGGGATCGGGACAGCCTTCTCCACAGTAATTTCTCCACAGAAAATTGCATTTTATCTGCCTTCTCTTCCTGTCGAGGCACATCCATTGGGTAATAGTACCACTCCTTTACTGTCCTGTGCAAGGGTATTGTTTTAAAAGTTAAAATATCGTAATTAATGCTTCTACCACAAATCCCTAGTGAGCAGCAGCATGGATTGAAAGGTGCACATCAGTATTATTCCTAATAAATAGCGCAGGTTTTTTTTTTTTTTTTGTTTTTTTTTCAAAATCTCACAATGGGAATAAAATGGACAGGTTATTTGAAAGGGAAAAGTCTAAGACTGTATCATGATGAGCTAGGTGTGGATTGACTGATGCATATTCTGATAATTATCTCTTTAATTGAATGCCTGTCACTTATACAAATCCAGTACGTGAAGGTTCCTGGCCAGAAAACCATCTTTTTAAAACCATATTTCAAACTCTCTCTGGGTTTACTTCTCCTGGAGCCTAAGGTAGGGGGTAACAGATTTTGTCAGAGAGAAAGGCTATGCCTTGTCACGTAGACTAGGTTCATGGGCTATAAGTCTACTCTGGCGGCAAAAATTAGACATACCCTTTTGATTGCCAAGAGGACCAAAACACAGCTGAAAGCATTGCACTAATCAGCGCAGCTGTGATCCTTTTATTGACAATCCCAGTGGACATAATAACTTGCGCAAGCGATATTTAAAACAACAGCCGCAGGAAGTCTAAGCAAGGTGATGACTGATTCTCAGAATTAGCTATCTCCTTCCCAATTAAAGGCTCTCGGTTTGATGGGCAGTTCTGTGGATAATGACAAAATCTCCTAATAAGGAGTCTACATTGCTTACATTGCTGGGCTCATTAGAGGGAACCTCCAGATGAGATTTTCCATGTTACAGGAAGCACAGCAGTGGAGGAATGTCAACTGAACACTGACGTTTGTGAACAGGGGCAATTATCTATTCACAGAAATATTTTCCCAGGACCATAACTACGGCAGAATGCGCAGGTCAGAACTGCAGGAGCACGTATCCAAGACACTTGGTTATCGATTGCATAGAGAAACCAGTCAAGGGTCATCATTGTTTCTGTATACATATTTTCATGTCCATGGTAATTTATTCTAAAGTACCACACATTGTATTCTGAAATCTATTCGCTTAAAATATTGCTGACTACACATGCTCTTATTTTGGAAGCATTTCTGTGCATCAGTTGCTCCTGGTAACCCTTGGGTATGACACGGGAGCCTAGTGCCCAATTATATCTGTCTCTACGTTCATGCAAAAAGAAGGAAAAAAAACCCATATGAAAACATGTGATTTGACAATGACAGTTTGCCGTACAACAGATAGGACAGCTGGTGTAGTGGTTAAGGTGACAGGCTTTCCGGTTCACATCTCACCCCAGCTGTTGTATCCTCCAGCAAGATGCTAAACCTGAATTACTTCAGTGAATATCCAGCTGTTTAAGTGGTATGAATTTGTAGAAATTGTAAGCTGTGTAAGTTGCTTCGGATAAAAGCGTCTGCTAAGAAACTGTAAGCGGTAGTATTTTGTGCCATCCCAGCCTCTTGAAAGTGGTTAGCTAGCATGACATCAGATTACAAAAGCTGTAGCCAAGAACAGGGTAATACCCTGAGACAAATATCTAATCGTTTTATTGGCCACACACAGATGAGACAGAATAATCAGCACAAATGATGGAGTTTGAGGTGTGCCAAGACCATTGGCTGTCTTTCACAGGCTGAAGGCCAGCATGATCATCAGTGACATCAAACATACCGAGTGTGGAGAAAGAATTTCATAAAGCAGGCTAAGGCTGAAAGGGAACCTCAGCAAAAACCATGACCGACCTTTTTAGCAGAGATGTTAAGGGTGTCCAGAATGACCTTTCCCAGGCCTATGGTTTAACTAAATTCAGGGAACCCTTTAAAGTGAGCACCAAATTCAAATAAAATGTATCCAAACTCAGTGCCCTTTCAAAGGCTGCACTACAGCATCAAAACAGTCACAAAAGAGAGTCTGACTCTAGCACTAGCCCAACAGTTGAAGGTATTCTACGTTGAATTCTTTGTTCAACACTGCATGCTAACCCAGAGCCAAGCCTTTAGTCAAACCTGGCAAAAGATGCTGATTCTCAATCATTGTGGAGGAAATTAAAGTGACCCTAAGGCATTTCAGTGGAGCTGCTAAGAAGAATTTAGATGGTGAGAGAAATGAAGAACAGTCTCAAACCTGGTTAGCCACAAAAAAATGTTTTAATCCACTTGTAATGGTTGGCTGCCCGTGTGGAGATATTTGAACTCATGCACAAGTCTCTTGTGCAGTGATTTGAGAAAGAAGCACATGTTCTACCAACTTAAAGAACAAGCAGCGACCATAATAACGGGACACTGCAGTCCCCTAATTTCAGCCTGTATCTCCATTTTATAAATGGGTCTTGCCACTTCCTGCAGGTTAATTTGGCTCTGCAGAGAGAGAACTGTGATTTGTGCACCGCATACCACAGGCTCAATATTAAGCCGTTTAAATCCAAACCTTCTGCAGATGCCGTTTCAGACGTGTAAGTAACATGGCGGTCCCTAGTGCTACGGAAATGATAAGGGATTGTGAGGAGGAGGCCACTTATCCAAAATAGAGATCACCGGGGTTATTGAGACATTGACCGTGCAAAGAGACTTGAAAAGGCATTCAAGGCCAGATTTTTCCAGAAAATGAGTTGGTTAAAGGTCTGGTACACATGAGGCCTTCCAACCAAAAGCTCCTCATGTACAACATTCTCAAACTTGAGCGCAAAATTCAGAAAGCACATTGACCCACACAAAGTGGAAAAGCAGAATGCATCGTATTGCAAGGACCAGACAGTCAAGATACCTTTTAGATCAGACACATGTTGCTGAGAAAGGAGCATTTAGTCGCACATTTATCTCAAAGATAATGTCATCAGGTAATCTCCTCGAAGACGAATGTCTGTTATGTATTATGACTGAAGCATCAAGCACAAAGGATTTGTTTGCTCATTTTAGGCCCTCTTTATAGCGTTTACTTAACTACCAACATTTTTGCGTGGGCTACCATGCCTTCACTAAAAAGATTTACCTAGCGTTAGCTAGATGGGATCGGCACCTGTACTCGTATAGGATAACAATGTGCTTAATTTATTTAGTATTCTTTGCATATCATATGCTATTATATACAATATTGTTATGCATTGTACTTTTTATAGAATTAAATAAAATGCGATTAACATGCTGCAAAACTAAACTGCATCATAAGGCTTTAATCAACATGTAGGGTATAATAAATCAAATAAAGTCCTTTTTGGGGGAATTTAGGAATGCATCCCTACTAAGGTTTAAAGTGCTTATTTGTGGTGTAGTTATAGAATCATAATACTGTTTTGACTATGTTGCTGTTTGACTTAATTTCAATGCTGGAAAAAACAAACAAATGTAATACACTTATTTAATTAACTTTATGCAAAACGCACTTGAAGGTGGTATGACTGCTTATCAGAAAGTACCTCAAGTGAATAATTCTGTTTGGTGTTTTTGCAGCAATTAAAAGCATTTTAAATTAATAGAACATAACCAAGCATTGGTTTCCATTGTCTCGATTATATTGTTCCGATAGCCTTTGATTGGAAATATAAAAAAACTAGAAAATAGTTTGGCCTTCTGTTAACTTTAATTTAATGTGCCAAAAAAACAAGAAACATCTCGTGCAAACCAAGTTTAGGAGCAAAGGGTTTTTCTTAGCAGCCCTGAGAAGAGGGAATTTGTTTTTATTTGTCCAGCAGCAAATACTTACATAGCAAGACAGAAACTAATGAATGTGCTTATTGTTTTATTTATTTAGTGTTTTTTTTTTTTTAAACAAAAGATAAAAAATCTGAAAAAACTCTTGCAGGCCAAGAAGGCTATGCTAAATTCTGTACCATAATTTTTTTATAATAATATTATTAATGACCACCAAAACAACGGGCTCTGATTAGGCTGGACTTGCAAATTGTGTTCCAGTTCATCCCAAAGGTGTTCGATGGGGTTGACCTCAGGGTTCTGTGCATACCTGTTAAGTTCTTCAACTAACCATTTCTGCATGGACCTTTGTGCCCGGGCTTTGTAATACTGAAACCGGAAAGATCAATCCCCACACTGTTGCCCCAAAGTTGTAACTACAGAATTGTCTAGAATGTCAGTGCATGCTGTAGCATTCCTTTCACTGGAACGAAGGCACCAAGCCCGAACCATGGAAAACAGCCCCAGACAATTCCTCCTCCACCAAACATTACAGTTGGCACTATGCATTGGGACAGGTAGCGTTCTCCTGACATCTGCCAAACCCAGATTCATCTGTCGGACTGCCAGATGGTGAAATGAGGGAAGTATCCTAAATTTATGCGATAACGATAAAACAGAATCAATATTTTTCATAAAGTGGGTATGTTCAGAGACATCTCATCCAATATCATTGCTTTCCATAATTCATTCACTACTTTTGGTGTATTGCTGTTTAATATATATTAGACGCCCCAAGCAGTCTAATGTATATTAAACAGAATTGATGTAAACTGGGATGGTTTCCGCAGCCTGCAGTTTTGGTGAAACGGTGGTTGAAAGAAAGTGTTGTATCATCTCATTCTTCAACATTTTCAAGTTAAAAGTTAAAGTCAGTTGCTGTCTAGCAAACAAGCTAAGATGAGGTGGACTTTACATTTTACCTGTTCAAATTAAAGCTTAAAAATTTAACAGGGTTGGAGTACCTACCAACTATCATTGTTCTGCTGAAAGGGGAAACTGTTTCAGACAAAGCCAGTTTCTGCCAAGGGCCTGATGTTATTCCATGGCAAGGTCCTTGGTAAGTATGGTGCATCTAGAGCAGGGCAGAACCAGAGCTGCCAAAGGGGATGTTGTAATTTACAACAAGGAGGGGGGCATGCACACCAATCTGCCCACAGGACCAATTCCTCCCTTGAAGTCCATGGATAGGGTAACGTTGGTGACAATAACAAGATAACATTTGTGGAAAAACATTGATGCTGTGTATTCTTTTGCATTACATTGTTTAGTACTGTATCGAGGGGAATCGGTAAAATAATGTCCTATAGTGCAGTGACATGCAGCCCCTTTCCCCTGTGCCAACCACTACCCACACATCCACTTAGCTTTTGTTGTACCTGCAATTGCTAACACACACTGTTCCCATTCGTGCCAAGTCCTTAACTGAGGGAGAAGATGATGGTGCCAAACTGAATCCATTTAAACACCTAATCTCAATACTGAGAAATCCTGTTAATTCTTCACATTTTACATTCGACAAACCCCAGGCTGCCGTTGCCAAAAATGTATAATCCTTCTGGGGGCCCTGCAGCTAATTAGTTACCCATTGGGTCAGCTAATTCAAATTAACACTCACCGAACATCCCGACCTGGGATGCAATATCAAAGATACCATCCCTATGGGTCTCCCTATGAGGCTGAATGGGGGCTGCACTCAGGCCATCCACACTGCCCACACCTACAGAACCCAGACTCTAGGCAGAATACATTACCCAGGGTACCACTGGAAAGATTCAGGATGTCCTTTTATGGCTCGCACGTACCAGTGGTCCCTCATTGGCACCTGTGGCTCGCTGCCCCAGGGGGAATTGTTACAGGGACCTGTGTCAGCTCTGGGGCGAGGAGGTGGGGTAACATATGTCCCGTTGACTCTAGGCGCACCTGTGAGCAGTTCCCCACTTCTACTCCCTCCACCACTGTCCACGTTTCGCTGAGAGCCCTGCCTCTCCCTCTGCCTAGGGATTGGAGCCATCTTGTGCAAGGCGCCCCGTGCACCATGATTACATGTATTCATCACTGCACGGCGCCAGCATGGAATTCACTAAATTATTTGTGTAACCAAATCCCTTTCCTTTACTTTCCTCCCCCATGGTGGCCCAATTTCTCACGCCGGCTCTGGCCGTCGGCGCCGCTGTGGACCCTGGGAGCTCCTGATGATAATGGGCGGGAGGCGAAGCCTATTCCAGGCAACCGAAGCAAAAATAATCCTCAATTCCAGAGAGAGTCCGGCCTAACACAGCTCATTACTGCAATGTCCTCTCTTCACTGGGGAATACACAGTGTGGCTTGGCCAGCTGCCGCTCCACTGTGCCTGTTGCCACTGGTTGGGATCTATGACACAGGTATGCATTCTTAGCTAGTGACATAAATCTCGATTCATCAAGGGCAAAGAAGCAGCTGGTTTCCTTATCTTTTTTGGTTGGCGACCCTCTCCTACCTGATTATCTCATTGTCTTCTCCAGGAACAAGGCCAGGAAAAACACCACCTCCTTTACCCTGTATCAAAATGCATTGAGGCGTGACCAGTCATGAAATATAACCGTTATTTTGCCATTGACAACTTACTGATTTTCATTTTAATTTATGGGGGAAAAAGATGTGAACTGTTCAAGGGCATACAACCTCAGTTCTCAAGTTCTGTGGCAAAAAATCAGGCAAAATAAATCATTGCTTGGCAGTGCTGCCCACCAGTAGTCTATTAAAGCATGGCAATTTGTGAAATTAAAACAAATGATCTCTCCTTTTAATTTCCTCCTTTGCTATATTAGACAAGACAACGAAAATCCCCCCAGAATTTTAAAACACTGACAAAACATGGTAGACAAGGTGGTGCACATTTTATTTACATTTTTAACAGTTATACAAACTGTAGACCTGTTGATAAGAATATATCTAATTGGCTCACAGTAAAATAAGAAAATGAGATATGTTGCTACTGATTCAATCCACTCTTTGAATCCAGTCTTTGTGTGGGAACATTTTCATTAAATACAGAGGTGAAGTGGCAGAAGAGAAAAGCTTTTAAACAGTTTTGTTTCTGTACCATTGGCCCACTGAAGAAAATAATTTCACTGGCTGCTGAATAGCCATAACAAGATTAATTTACACTTATTTTGTTTGTAGTATTTTCATTGGGGTGGCATTTGAAGTTCTGTCCAATGGCGTTGACTTGCAGGTTTGCTGGCCTGATATTTTGAAACATAGCCAATGGCCAATGCATTCCATTTCACAGTAAATAAGCAAAGACCCAAATAAAATATGTCTCCTGGCATGTGCAGATTGCCACATGCCACTAGCAGTCTTTCACACTTTGTTATATCTGGAAACGTCGTATCGGACATACCTTAAATTCTATTCTTTTTGTTTTGCAATTGAGAGCAAGGACTTCATGACCAAACGTGGTCATGCCTTTTTTCTGTTATAAAATAATGTACTAGGAATGCACCTTTACTTCGCATTATGAAACAGATTTGTTTGTTATTGGTCCCAAATTTAAGTGCCCATTAATATCCCACCTACCTGTGAGTGACCATAGTTCTCCACATGAAATGACCCATTCTAATTTAAATTTATCTAAGTTATCTAACAGTTATCTGTTAACAGCTTATCGGGACTTGCCCATTCCCTTATAAAAATTAAGAAAACAGAAAATACTGTAATTATGATTGGTTAGTTTTGTGATAACATGACCTCGTAACCACGGGTTTAAAAAAAATAATCCTCGTTGCTCTTTGGAAACGGTAATGTGAAATAAAAGTTAAGTCTGAATAATCAATAAAAGCATTTTGACTGAAAACCAGTCAGCAAACCAGTGTAAGCATTGGAGTTTCAATGCATAGCACATACACAGCGTCATTTAATAACCAATTAACTCATTTAAGACTACATTAATTGAACAAAAACAATTAACATTTAATAGATCCAATTTTGTTCTGTCCTTTTGCAAAAAAAATCCCACTCCGTCATAACAGCAAACCTGGCACATAACACACGAGGAAAGACAACTGGTTTGCCAGTTCAAATCCAACTCATGCCATTAGCCGATTGTGACTGGGAGAGCATGGTGCTGCACAATTGGTACAAGGTTGAGTTGAATCAGCATGGCTTCTCTTGGCGCATCGCTGAAATGCATCTCACACTGCAGTGCTGTCGAAGGGATGTGCCTTTCCTCCAGTCAGCACTGACCCCGTTGTGTGTCCTGTGTAGCCTGCAGTGTTGAAGGCTACTAAGATTGGCTTTGTCATTCTTTCATACCCTTACCATGTGTGGTGGCAGCAGATGCCTAAGATGCCTTAACACAATTGGTGGTTTGGAAAAGACTGCACATGTATTTCATTATACGTATCGTGATAAATGGTGCCCTGATGCTTTGTTGTTGTTCTTGCTTACATTGTTATTACATCTATAGGGAGGATTGCCCCCTACTGGACCACCAAGACTATTCTCATTGAAGACAGTGATGGTGTTCTTGAGATAATGGGATAATGCATTTTCCAAGAAACAGCCTGATATAATAAGTGGTTGAAACTGAAAACAATACATTATGAAAAGTTCTCATAGATTGCTCAATTTTTTTTAAAATTATTATTTATTTATCACCAACCCACATTTTTAACATCTCCGCCTGACTAACCCTAGTTTTTTATGCAGCGATAATAATGTAACCTTTTACTTTTTTCATCAGTGTGATCAGTGTTCTAGCAACAATATAGTGGAAGCCTCTTTCACTGTCAGAACGTTATGCGGTTGTCAATGAGACGTGCTTATTGAAATCAATAAAATAAATAGATGAGAGAAGACATTGAAAATATTAACATTATGTAACCAATTCGATAACACTGTGTAAAAAAATTATTGCTAAGAATCATTGTTACCAGAAGGCTGATTACTGTTAACACAGACACTGCTGTGCCACAATCGTGAAAGGTACCTTATTTAATTTATTCCCAGTAAATGAATAGCTTTGCGTATTGATAATTTGATAATTTATTTTCGCAAAGCGACTTAACAGGAAAAAACAACAACTAGCAGTTTATATATATTAATTATAGATATCTCTTCAAAATCTATAAAAATTTACAAAAATAACCCAATGACTGAGATGTATTATCGATTCTTAAACACAAAAATGAATTTCAAAGATAAAAGGCCATACAACAAGAGTGGGTTGAGTGAGCGACACATCACAGGGAATATTTGATGAAGCATCTTGTACCCTTGCTAGTTTTTTTGTGTGTGTCTGTGCAAAATATTATTCTCTTTTGGAATGTTCAGAAGCTTATACCAAAGGCACTTGATATCATCATTATCAGTGAAACTCCCCTTTGCATTGGAAGGTCTGTGCGTGCTGATATGATTTCTTTGTGAATTTTCAACATCTCTAAATGCCCAATAGATTTAACAGAATTTCTTCCCTGGAGACTCATGCAGACAGCATTACTCATGCAGTTATGTAATATTGTAATACGAAATGCAATTAACATAGGGCAGTGACAATATTGTTGGTAATTTGACTTACAAATGTATTTTTTCAAATGATAAAATGATGCAATAAAACAGAAGTGGTGTTTCTTAAGCACATTCTGAGGTATAATTCCAGTTTTGTAAGTTTCAGCGGTCTTTCACTTGTCAACAACCAAGTGAAAACTCCTTATTGTGACCAGCAATTAGAGAACAGGGTTAGTCTTTCACGGATTTCCACAAAAAAAAAAACATCACCATGAAAAAAGACGTATCCATTTCTACCATTTAATTTATTTTTATATGTAAGCGCGCCCGCCTTTCACCCTTTGTCTAACAAATTAAGAATTCATGGGCTAAAGATTTATAGGCTGAGCAAGAGACAGAGAACAATGAGAAACACACAGGAGACTACAGAGACTGCTGAGAGGAGCGACGTGAGACAGAGACTCTGTAGGGCTAGAGTAGACAGGGCCAGGAGGAGCTACAGTAATGTCCTAAACAATGTGTGCAATGATTTTATTAAAGTACTCTGAAAAGGTGGCCAAACAAACAAACAAAAAGGCATTTAGCCTTATTCGCGTGTTAACACATGCAATACAAATTATCACAGCACTTAGGTATTTTCGGAAGTCTCCCGATCAGGAAAGGACAAGTTTGGGAAAGGCGCTACATAGCCACCCCGTGTGCTGTAAGTCGGGTTCATCTTCACTTTCCTGAAATGGAAAACTATAAAAGCCTGTAAATAATAATTATATGAATGTTAACGAATTGTGATGTTTTCTGTCGTACATCAAAAGAACAGTGAAAAATTAGAATAATGATAGCCGGTTCTTTTATTTTTTGGTGATTTTTAAAAACTTTTTTGTTATAAAAATAATGGATGAGATGTGGCATGTTTTGTCATCAACCAAAAATACACTAAATTAGAGAAGCCCAGCGGCAAAGGGTTAAGCTGTTTCCTGCTCTTGTGAAATACAACCCGATGTAATTGTTTTTCTATCACGGGTGTTTTATAGGTTTAACTCGAATTTTGGAAGTCCTACACTTGAATGAACATTATTAGGCAATCAAAATCAAATGGCAATAATGTAATGCAGTCATATCCCACAAAATATATGACCTGTGATTTAATGTAGTTGTATTGTAACAAGATGTAGTCAACATCGTCATGGTAACAATAACTTTCGTACGGGAAGACTGACTTTCTGTGCAAAGGCCTTCATGGATGTTCTGAAGCATTGTGGTGAAAATCGTATTAAATTACGTGTATCATTACTACTGCCACTACCAGGATAATGTAATTCATTTAAATTGTAAAACTAAAAATGTTATTGTAAAACTGTGAGGCTTCATATCTATTATTAATTATTTTATTTATTTTAAATATTTATTTAAAATTATTCCTGTTCATTTTGGGGTATGTCACACAAAAATTACATAGAATTTACGTAGAATTTATCACCTTGGTATACTCACTGCCATAATCAACCATTCAGCTTCCATGTACATTTCCAGCCTTCAATTTGACTCAGGTTTTTTAAGCTAAATAATTATAATGTAATACGCATCAGACTTTTTGAAAATATTTCTCCTCATCATCCGTACTTCATATACACTATATGGACGAACCTACACATTACACCTACAGGAGCTTTTATGACATCCCATTCTAAATCCATAGGTATTAATATAGAGTTGGTCCCCCTTTTTCAGCTATAACAGCTTCCACTGTTCTGGGAAGGATTTCTACATGATTTTGAAGCATGTTCCAGAAGAGCATTTGTGAGGTCAGACACTGATGTTGGACGAGAGGGCCTGGCTTGCAATCTCTGTTCTAGTTCAATAGGGTTGAGGGTTGTACGAGCCAGTCAAGTTCTTCCACACTAAACTCATCCAAACATGCCTTTATGGACCTTGTTTTGTCCACTGGGGCACAGTCATGCTGGCCATCCCCAAACTGTTTCCCCAATGTTGGAAGCATAGAATTTTCCAAAATGACTTGGTAAGCTGAGGCTTCGCTTCAGTGGAACTGAGGGGTCTAGGCCAACTTTGGGGAAGGCCCTTTTCTGTTCCAGCATGACTGGGCTCCAGTGCACAAAGCAAGGTCCCCAAAAAAATTGATTTTGAATGGGATGTCATAAAAGCTCCTGCATATAGTGTATTTTTAAAGATTTTTTTTTGTGCATTTTTCCTTGCAAATGTATTTGTAATGAACTAAGATAGGTGTTACCTTATATCAGACCAGGGGTCTGATGTTCATCTCTCCTTCCCATCCATTTGCATTCTACTGTGCCAAGATATTGTTTCCATTGTGCTTCATTAATTAAGATTATGAGATGAAGTTCATTTTCATTTAACCAGATGCTAAAGAAAAATGTCCCTGAGGTGATCTCTTTCAAAAGGCATTTTTCACAGACATGTTAACTTAATGTCCACATCCACTGTACAGTTTTCAAGCAGAAAATGTGAAATATGATTTAGATCCTCCATATTTTTTAATTGACTTCTCTCCCAAATGGAATAAATATGTAAAGTAAAACTGATTGTAAAGTGGTAACATAGGTGAGGTTGACTTATTTGGAACACCTCTCCCAATAACAATAATGGATTATGAATAAATAACAAAAGGAGTCCTGAATACAAACACAGTGGCATGCTTGTCAACTTTCCTATAATTTATGCTTTTCTCACTGATTGGCTATTACGTTTTCACACACCCTGTCTGGAATTAAATCAAAACCATGTCAACCTGCCAATTGCACGCTTTACATTAACGTAACTTAATGGTGTTTTATTTTTATGAATGGAAGAAATACAACAGAGATGCAATAAAAAGAAAGCACAATTTTATTAAATACAGATTAGTGAGTTACACAAGTTGTCCTTTCTGTCATTGTTTTCAGTGTGAAACTAACTTTCTATAAAGTCTTGTTAAGTCAAGTAATAAACATGATGTGACCGGCAGAGCACAGAATTTGACATATGATTGACAGAGGGTGTAGCTTGGGTGGGAAAATCAGCAGGGTTTCTATTGGCTTGGCACTAACAAGTATCTGCGACTAGCTTACAGGTCACCGTTCGACTTGCAGCATCTCTGAGATGCGCCTCGCTTTCAATCGGTGCTGAACCTCTCATGGATTAAATGTAACCTGCAGAATGGGAATGAAATCAGAGGAGACTACTTCCTTGCGGTGTGGTGCTGGGATTGTATCGACGAGCTGAGAGACTTTAGCACAGTTTATTTTCCAAATTGGGGAGAAATATATATATATATATATATACACCACTGTTTACCGCTTACCTTTGTACCATTAGTCACTGGACTTGAATTGCATAAATTTCAACAAAAACTGGAAAAATGGGGGTGTTCTAAAACTTTTGACCGGTAGTGTATATTTATTAGATAATCATGTAATTATGTAAGTAAAAAATGGCGAAAAAATGTCTTCCAATTTGTGAAGCATCATGGTGAAAAATATAATTTTATACAACATTAAAATTGCAGCATAGGCAATCATTAGAAGTGCAGAAAGCTGAGGTTTTTTCACAAAGTAAAAAATCTGTTCTTATTTTTTATTTTTTTAAATCTTGATGTAGGCAAGCATGCATTGGTCTCTGAGAATGCACTAACCACACGGGGTTAGAGCTCCAGCTCATAATCAATACCTAACCCACTCACTACATTTGCTCATCTTAATGGGTACCACTACGTGTTCAATGTTAATGATTGGCAGTGAGTCTGTTTGCTAGAAAAACAGAGCTATAAACTAGGAATGGGCCACCGTTTACATCCAATCGCCCCGTAAAAGGATATCTGATTCAAAGGATTTGAACCCTTTTCGTCCCATCCTTTGGTATATGCGAGCTAAGACAATTCCAGTAGTACTTAATGACTGTCGTGACTTTCTTCTGAATTTGAGTGATATTTTAAGTGAAATATCACTTGATTTTCTAATCAAGAGAAATATCAAGTTATGAAGGCTATTTTAACAGACCTAATAAACACTATTTTTAAATAAATCAATCTCAGTTACGCCTAGCCTTGTAGTTTATTTAATATTATCTTAAAATAGAGTAGGTTTGAGATATCTGCAATTTATTATCTTCAAATGACAATTTGGCTTGCCCCCTTCATCCGGTTAAATCCTAAACCGTGCAAAAGTTCCAACATAATGAACAAAATGTAGTAAAGAAGCCCTTTTACGAATGGTCATCTACGAAGTATGGAAGTATAAAATCACTTGCAACCAACGATGCCTAAAGCATTCCTCCATTCCATTTACTGCTGTGATTTTTTTATGCACTTATGTTACTTGATACAGCGGCAAACACATACTTCTTTGCCGAGATACTCCAAGGTATTTGAGTTATCTAATCCAATAACAGATTTTTTAATTTGAGTAGATGACAACCCGGGCCTTCGTGAAATTACTTTTTGAGGTCCAAATAATCAAATGTGAGTCTTAAACTTGCATTAAGTTTCTTCAGCAGTGTCCCTTTAACGCTCGGATCCCAGATACGTTTTGAGTGCAACTTCAGACCAAAAAGAGCAACATAGCTCCCATGAGCGCTGAGTCAATGATTTGAAGTGGCAGGACTCTCAGTTCCAAGTGATACAAATGGAAAGGTCAGTGAGATGCACTGGAATGCAATTTTCAGGTCTTCACAGAAGTTCTTCAGTTTAACAATTGTGGTTAAAAAATAACTCTGCCGGGCTTCTGCTGACATCCACTCCACTTCAGCTCCAAAACATTAATACGACAGAAAGTAAAAAATATAAAACTGTTTAGCTGTACCTTTTAACAACATCAATACACAAATTATGCACTTTCTTTATTTTATATCTATAGACAATGAAAAAAAAGCATTTTAGAGCCAACTATTAATTTCTGGCTGTTAATATCATCTGTCGGATCGACACATCATGTGACTGAACAGCCTGACATTTCCTCCAATCTCCTTTGACCGTCAGTGGCTGTAATACTTCAATATATTGAAAAAATCACAGTGTAATGGACTGCATAGAAGAAGAAAAAAACCCCAGCTGAATTCATGATTTATGAATTCCTGTGTACAAACACGTGTTGTTCATTCTGCTTGTTTCCTATCAGCTTATTAATAACAGTCATAATGGCAGGTCCAGGAAGACTAGCCTGTTTGGAACATATATTATTATTATTATTTTTACATGGGTGCTTCATCTTCCTTTGTTGAATGGGATGTTTTTGACTAAACAAGTCATATAGAAGAAAGTCTGTAACAATGGTTACGTAACAATGGTTATCAGCGTTAAACGGTTAATTAGTGTGGTAATAGATTCAATAGTGGTAATTAAAAACACAACATATAATTGCTTTCCATTAGGCAAGGGACTTGTTAAAGAGAAGACTGACGCATACATGGTAAAAATAGATGGAATACTAATTAGAAGTGAAATGCAGAAAAAAAAAATACACTTGAATGCAAATAAAAAAGTGTGATCAACCAAATCACCGGTGTGCAATGGGTATTCATGAATACAGAAATCAGTTGTTTTAGCTAGGGGCTTAGTGGGCTCCCCTTTTTTTTCCAATGTCATGGTGTATGGTGAGATCCGATGTGGTGCCGTCAGGGGCCTCCTTCTCACTGGGCCAGTATCTCCCGGTCCAGTGGCGTGTTATGTGTTTGTGGTGGCATTTTTCTTTCTATTCTTCCTGGTCGGGGGGGCACCAGATGACCCTAGAAAACAGTGCTTTGGATTAGCCACTTAAAGGACCATTTCAAGTTATTGGCTTCAATCTATATTGTTTTTTTTATTGTTAATTTTGTATATATTAATAGATCATTACTAACATATACTAAAGACCACTACATCTGGCAAAATCATCAGTATTGCAGATTCTTAAAAATTGCTTGGGTTTAGTAGCGGGGCCCCAGAACTATACTGATGTAAACACATGTCTTTCACTGAATTCAATAAATGTAAATGTAATGTGTCTGGAAATCAACCAAAATTGTATAATCACACAATTGTCATTGCCTAATTTTAAAGTACATGCTTCATAATTTATGATATATACATGATTAAAGAGGGACGTGTATCATAAAAGCCTCCTGTATAAATGTACAAAGCCCATTTCTTAACACAGACTGGAGACTTGGAAAAGAGGCAGATCCTTTCACCTTTTCTGCAAGTCTTTTCAAGGGAAAAATTAAACGGAAAATGTGTGTATAAGTTTTCTAAAGGCCACAGCTAACGTATGGATTTCTATCAACTTCTTGAAGGATAAAATCATTGTGCTAATTATGTACAATATCACATATTGTACCCATTGTACACATTTTTGGTGTGTGGAATACCACTGATCTGGTTAATGTGCAGAACAAACCCTACTCCCAGTAAACAGGATAATAAATAATAAAAATCTATATCTGGGGGGGGGGGGGGTGACATGATGAAAAAATTGCAAATT
>JAOVYW010065749.1:0-21540 GCA_025775045.1 Hiodon tergisus
AACAAACAAACAAACAAACAAACAAACAAACAAACAAACAAACAAACAAACAAACAAACAAACAAACAAACAAACAATATAAATAATGCCGATCGGGAACAAAGTTTGCGCTGTCTTGCAGCTCCAGCCAGAGGACGTACCCGAGTGAAGCCCCGAAGTTTTCCCCGACCGAGGAAGACGAGACTACGACCGTAGCGGCGACTAATTGTGCAACCCCGAACTGGGAGGAAAATTTCAGTTGTGCCTGCTATTACCTTCTGCCCCGAACCGGGAAGAATTTCAGTTGTGTGCCCGCCTTTTCTGCCCCAAACCGGGAGGTTTCTTTTCGTTTTATTTTACTGCACGAGGGTGCCGAATAAAAGAATCGCACACGAAAGACGAACGGCCACGATCCTTTCTTGTGGGAATTCCCGTCGCTCTGCACGTGCGGCACTACTCGCACGCCCCGTGGTTGCCACATACCCCTTACATGTTTCTACAATTCACAAAACAGTCTAAAAATCTTCTTCGTTCCCATGATGTAGTTCACACATAACCCTTCATCCTTTGTCCCCAGTAATTTCTACTTCCCCCGCAGCTGAATGACTCCCAGTCAGATTGATTGGATCAGATTGATTGGTTGTTCTTTGAGATTAGGCCCTTGTTAACAATTTGAGATTGTGGAGCATGGTTTATCTTTACCCATTAGTTACTTAAATGGCATAATCTGATCTAATCTGAGTTATTTTAATTTGTGAAATAAAACATTTTCTTCATAACTCTATCTCTATTTTTTTTTTTTTAAATCAACATATGAATTTTGCTGATCTTGATCTCCCAATATTTAAATAGTCGACTTTGCGGATCAAAGATGTAGACATAACTGATTATGCCCGGGTCCTTGTTTCCACAGGACAGAGAGTCATCGTGTCACGCTCCTTTACAAATATCAGCCAGACATCATAAAGTATGTGTATGTGTAAAATATGTTAAAATCACAAATTATGGGTAACAATGGATCCAGACTCAACCGCAACTGGTGTCTCCCCATCAATAAAACTCTGGAGAGTAATTATGGGTAAATAAAATGTGCTATGATAATTTAAAAAAAAAAACTGAAAGTATATTTAAAAAATATTTTAACAGATCATTCGCACCAAAAAAATCTGAACAAAATAGATTTAAAATCAAATTAATCATAGGAGCTCTGTAAAGAACTACAAATCCCTCCATCCCTACCAATCGAAACCGTCAGCGGTTGGATAATAAATATAATTTACGTCATCACCACTGTCTTCTGCTTCAGACTTCCTTTGTGTGTGTAATGCGACGCAAAAGAGGAGGTCTGGGCGGAAGAAACAGGGTAAGCAAATACACATATCCACAACACACAGTAATATTATGATGTGCATGGAAAATTGTGTATCGTTGATGCTGAAACCATGATTAATTTGATTAGATCGAGGATGTCGCAAATGTTTGTTTTTATTTAAAAGAATATCGGCAGCAGTAAAGAGTAATTATAACTGAAGAACCGAATTGAATACACTTGCAATGAAAATATATCAGAAAAAATCAATTTGATGCACACATCGCGAAAATCTATGTATGGTCGGCCTGCTATATCTTAACATAATGATGCCATGTTTCGAACAGTCGTTTATTGTATCTGCGCGAGAAAGCGAGCGATCGAATTTTTAATTTGTCTTTGTATTACAGCTTGGATGTAACTATTTGACAAGGCAATTTGTAATTTTGTTTCTAACACCTGAATTGCAACTGGATATTTTAAGATTTAATTTTAAAATGGTCTTTCGCTGCCTTGAATTGCGGTTTGCGTTCACGTGCAATAGTCTGAGGTCTGCCATATTGCAACCAAAGCCTACGAATCTCTGAATTGGGCTGAATAGAAATAAATTTTTCATTTAAATTAAATTATAGGGATGTCATTTGAGAAAATATACAGAGAACTCTGACGTGGATTTTTTTTATTTGCTTACTAAAGTTTACTAAAGTTAAATTTTACGCGGAAATATACATGTGCTTTGTGTGGCAAACAAATCAGGATTGTGCCTTTGATATTTGTTTGTTTTTTACTGCGGTATTGCGCAACTTGCATTTAGTTCGAAGTTTTATGCTAATTCTACGGCAGTGATGTGATGAATTTAATTATCATAGGTACCAGATGACACCTCATGGCAACATATAGGATGTTGTACACACTATCTATAGTATAAGTTTGTATTATAGGATTTTCTGTCATGTGCCAGTACACACGTGCTCTCAAGGATATTAATAATTCATTTTTTTCTCAGGAAATTTGAGTTGGCATCTTCGTTGGGCATTTGGTACACGCCCCTTTCTGTTCAGGAGAGGTGGACGGGAGAAAGAGTCATGGAGACCATGACGACCAGTGAGCCTATGTTATCACAGGGTGAAGTAGCCATGGAGAGTAAAACCGAGCTTAGTGTTCCAAAAGAGGTGACACTTGCCTCAAAGACTGGGGATGCCAAGAGAAAAACTAAGGACCTTGTACCTGACTTCAGAAAGGAGATTCCAGCTAAGAAAGACAGGCTTGAGCCACTTAAGATGGACATGTCCAAGCCTGTCAAAATGCCACCCACCTGTATGTATTGTGTTACTTACATTTTCAGTTTTTTTGAAAAGTTTTTCTGAATATCCTTCTGATTTATGTTTGTTTTGTATTCCAGTTTTTTAAGTTTTTTCCTGTTCTTTTATACAGTTTAGGTTTTACCTGCCAATATGTTGCTAATTTATTCAATTTGAACCCTTTTGTTCTTTTATTAAAAGAAACCTCTTTGTGCTCCTCTCCCCCCAGCGGCTCAGCTTTCTTTGCAGTGTCTGGAGTGCCACATCATCTTCAGCGACCACAAGAGCAAGGAGCGCCACCTCAAGCACAGCCACCCGGCTGAGTATGAGCAATGCATGCTTGGAGATGCACTCTTTGCCTGCTATGTCTGTGACAGGCACTTTGCCTGCTCTAGCGAGCTGATGACCCACCAGCGTGCACACACTGAAAAGCAGCCATTCAAGTGCCCCATCTGCGGTGAGGCCTTCCACAGGTCGTCCGAGCTCACCCTCCACAAGAAGATCCACTTTGGTGTGCATGGGTACAGCTGCTCTGACTGTGGCAAGTCCTGTAAAACCCTGACCTTGCTCAAATACCATCAGCGAACACACACAGGAGAGAGGCCCTATGTGTGCAAGGAGTGCGGCAAGAGGTTTAGCATGCCCAAGGCTCTCCAAAAACACCTTTTTACACACTCACAAGATGATGATGGCGTTACGGAAGGGGCTGTTCTGAACCCTACCAGTTCCAGCACAAACGTAAAGAATCTTGGTGCTTTGCCGGGTAGTGCACAAGGTAAGTTCATCTGAATTTCCTGAGAGTTCATTGTTGTATCTACGTTCCTGGACAAACGGGATTCAAATATGAAACAAGCCTTTAAACTCAACAACCAATTTATCATAAAAATAGTAAATGTAAACACATGTATCTATTTGTGGAACAAAGCTTTGAGTTTTTCTATAGTGCTATTAATTTTAAATATTGTATTAGTTACGGTTTAATTTTATTCTTGTTGGTCGTTAGTGCCTTTGGAAGATGCTTTGTTTTGAAAGTTAAGACTGCCTGAAAAAGTCAGCTAATTCAAACTTAAAATGTAAGACTTTTGTAAGACCTTTTTAAATCTGGTTTGGTTTTACTATGACCCTTATGGTCATTTTATTCTAAGGAGTTTATTTTTACCTTGCATTCTAATTCCAGGTAAACCTGCTTTGGCCTTCTCGTGCCCCATGTGCAATGTGACCTTTAAGACTGCTAAGACAAGGCTGCAGCATATGAAACACAAGCACACACCGTGTGGAGATGCAGTGCAGAGTAACATAGCAGTAGGGGAGGCACCAGTTAAAGGTCAGCCAATGGAAACCCAGACAGAGACACAGGAAACGGGGAAGTCGCTGGAAAATATGGAGACGTTTCAAGAAGGACAAGCCTTACAGCAGATTGAAACCCTTGGACAAGAACAGATGCAGGAATTAATAGAGACATTTGGACAAGAACAGACAGTGGAGCATGTGGTTATAGGGGGGCAAGCACGACTACAAGGAGAAACCGGAACAAAAGTGATGCTGCAGTCCCAGAGTCAGGCTAAAGCAATAGAACTGGAACTGATACAGAGACAGTTGGTAGCAATCGAACAAGAACAGACACCAGGATGGATAAAGACAACTGAGCTGGAGCAAACACGACTACAGATTGAGACACTGGAGTTGGATGTGTCAGTGGGGCAAATGGAGACAGTGGTACTTGTACCAACGCAGTGCCATGAAGTGTTACAATTGGAACAATCAAATGGACAGATTAGGGAAATGGAAGTTGGGCAGTTACAAAGACGAGTAAATCAAATGGAACATCTAGCCGGACAGATAGAAACAGTTGACTTAGAGCAGATGTGTGGAAATGAAGATATGGGGAAAATGGAACAGACACAAGGAAAGGTAGAAACAGAACAAGTGGTAGAGAGACGGGTGGTAAATATTGAATTGGAAGAGGTACAAGGACGGGTTGTACTGGACCAGACACTCGTACAGATTGAAACAGTTGAATTGGAACTGACTCCGGGAAAGACGGAAACGGTTGAATTGGAACTGGAACAGGGGCAGACGGAAACGGTTGCATTGGAAATGACGCCAGGGCAGACTGGATCAGAACTGACGCAGGGGCTGGCTGGAACGGCTGAATCGGAACTGACGCAGGGGCTGGCTGGAATGGCTGAATCGGAACTGACGCCGGGGAAGACTGGATCAGAACTGACGCAGGGGCTGGCTGGAACGGCTGAATCGGAACTGACGCCGGGGCAGACTGGATCAGAAATGACGCAGGGGCTGGCTGGAACGGCTGAATCGGAACTGACACAGGGGCTGGCTGGATCAGAACTGACGCAGGGGCTGGCTGGAACGGCCGAATCGGAACTGACGCCGGGGCAGACTGGATCAGAACTGACGCAGGGGCTGGCTGGAATGGCTGAATCGGAACTGACGCCGGGGCAGACGGGAACGGCTGAATCGGAACTGACGCCGGGGAAGACTGGATCAGAACTGACGCAGGGGCTGGCTGGAATGGCTGAATCAGAACTGACGCCGGGGCAGATGGGAACGGCTGAATCGGAACTGACGCCAGGGCAGACGGGAACGGCTGAATCGGAACTGACGCCGGGGAAGACTGGATCAGAACTGACGCAGGGGCTGGCTGGAACGGCTGAATCGGAACTGACGCCGGGGCAGACGGGAACGGCTGAATCGGAACTGACGCCGGGGCAGACGGGAACGGCTGAATCGGAACTGATGCCGGGGCAGGTTGAATTGGAACCGACGCCTGGGCAGGTTGGAATGGCTGAATCGAAACATGGAACAATTGAATTAGAACAGCAAAGTGGACAGATTCTAACAGCTGAATTGGAACCGACACAGGGACACATGGGAACTTTGGAAGAGATGCATGATCAGACAGACATAGTGGGGCAAACTAAGACGCAAGAGCAAATGGTGGTAGAGAAAAACAAAGAGGACTGTCAAAGTCGTAAAGAGACGCAACAGTTATCAGAAAAGACGAATGCACTACATCAAGACACATCAACTACAACTAAACAAAAACAGACTCATCAGTCATTTCAAACAAAAGCACTTGAGCAGAATGCCCACAATCCAAAACGCAACCAAAAAGCACAACTGCACACTCAAAAATTACAGCAAATGCCTAAGAACAATGTGTGCACAGAGACTCAAATAGCCACACAAACCCCAGCCCTGCAGGAAGGAGAGAGAGAAATGCAGAAAAAAGCAGAACCTAAGGGGTTACCAGTTAAGCATTCACAGCTACTGCGCCGTGAGAGAGTATTCCCAGGATGTACGCAACAGGAGAAAGAAGTAACTCAACAGCAAATTGAAGGAAAGGCGAACGTGCGACGCACAAAACGTGTGCGGCCCAAGAAGGGGCATCTCGTGGTACGGTTTGTTGCCCCAGAGAAGGACAAATTGTTGTCAACACAAAATCCACTGCAGGCAAGTAAGAGTCAACCAAAATGTGGACAGCAACACGACCAAATACAAATGCAGAGTATGACAAAGCCCACTCAGAAAATGCAATCCGACCAAACCGGTGGGAAATTAAAAAGGAAAAGAAGAGCAAAGAATTCTGAAAAACAAGTTTTACTGCAGGATTCAATATTGCACCATCAACTGCAACACATTCCACAAGCAACTGATCCAATTCAACAAGTACATCCAAGGAAAAAGCGCAAGCAAATGCAGGAAGAATTAGTGAGTCAAAAGCAAACAAAATACAAGAAGGCACAAGAGGAAATGCAAAAAAAGAAGAGGGTCCAGAAGAAAACAGGAGAGCGTGTGCCAGCAGGGAAGGAGCTACAGAAAAAAGGGAAAATGCTGGAACAAAATAAAGGCCAAGAGCAAATAAAGCAACAGTCAATGTTACTACTAAAAGGACACAAACAACCCCAGCTGAAGGTTCACAAACTCGATACCAAAAAGACTAAAGGACAACCACAACAACCAAGCCAGCCTCAATCGGGTAGCCCCTGCCAAGAGCCCCTGCAAGCACCATCAGCGCAAACCCAGAAACGCGTAAAAACTCGACAACGGAAGACTCCTGAGCGGAAACGACAAAGACGTGTTAGGCGGCCAGAGGTGGACCATCCAGAGGTCATCCCACTTCTTCTGAACCCACCCCCTTCTTCCTACATGTTGACAAAATCAAGGACTGTCCGAAAGCGCAAGGCGTCTGCAACTGATATATCAGAAACAGCCCTGTGCTCCCCCAGTCCCCGGCGGGCACTCGGGTGCGAGGATTGTGGGGAGAGATCCTCTGAAGTGGTAGACATGGAAGAGCATGTGAGTGCTGTAAATTCTTTGAGAGCCAGGGCTTGTCAAGAAAATACAGCTGTCAGTCATTTTAGTGATGTTTCAAAGCCAGTAGAAGAAAGTCCAATCTGTTTGAGTGGACAAGATTTAGCTGAACAAACAGCTGGCCAAGGGCAGGCTGTTGCCAGCTTGAATGGGCTTGGAGCAGGAACAATGCAAAGTCACTCAGCAGAGGGGGTAAAGGTTGTGGGTTTGGCTGCTTCAGGTGCAGAACTTTTTCTGACATTGGATCTGGTCCGGACTCCAAAGTTAAATGAAGGAATGCTTGGGAATGCAATCCACCCCGACAACTATGGAATACGGGCTGCAACAGATTGGGACATGGAGGTAGAGATGGGGGAAATTGGATTGGAGGATAGAGTGGAGCGAGTCTCTTTCCCTGCACTCAATCCGTCCCCTTCTTTGTCTGTTGCTCCTGCTTGCCTGGAAAGTGAAAGGCAAAGAGGAGGAGAGGACAATGGGGAGGGTAACAAGGCTGTACCTAGGGTTTCCTCAGATTCATCTGGTGCGAGTGGACATTCACAAGAACTTAAAGCACAGCCAGCGAAGGACAAGTGCTTAAAGGATTGCGCGAACAAGTCAAGACCGAGAGAGGAACTGAATCAGATGAAGCAGACTGATGATTGCCCTCAACTTGATGTTGTACCATGCTCTGCCCATCTGTCCAATCAAACTGAAAAGCACAATCTGGTAACCCCGCTCCAACAAGTCCAGCAAGCAGCAATAGCTGAAAACGAGGAACAAATTGAGACAGGGAATTTGGATGAGGGAAAAGAGCTAAGGGCCCAGGGAAGTAATAAAATGGCATCGAACAGCCTCCAGGTGGCTACCTCTGGTTCTGAAATTCAAAGGGTAGTGGAGGATGAAATAAAAGAAGAGTTTCTTCTAGAAGTGGATTTAGTCACTGTTGGAGATGAAAGTATGGGAGATCTTGACTCGACACAGAGCAATAGTTTGACATTATCAAGCAGTTCACAAGCCACATATAACACCACTTGCCAATTGCAGGCTGAATCCAGCAGGACAAGTCTGCATATAACTAAAGATATCGCTTCATTTCCAGCTCATGCCAATAATCAGGATGTGAATGGCATTACAACTTCCATCATCTTAAGTTCATGTGTGGATTCCTGTCTGGCAGACTGCTCAGAGATCAAACAAGAAGAGGATGAGATTGAAGTGGGAAGGAGAGTTTTGAGGGACAATCTGGACAAGGACAGAAAAAGAGGCAGCATTAGGGCCCTGAGAGGGGGAGGGTGCAGGAGAGTAGATGGTGATAAACGAACTGAGTCAGAAGCAGATGCAGAAGGTTGTCAAGTACTCTTAGAGGTGCAATCACACCCCAATGATTCTCAGATCAAGAAGGAACAGCGGGTGGAGTTGTTAAATCCGTCTCGGCCTCATGCTCGATCGCCCATATGTGTCGATCAAGAGGCCATGGGACCCAGGGGTGAGGAGGCAGAGCTGCTAATGCAGGAGAGTGTGTTAGGAGCCCACCTCCCAGCCTCTTTAGAAGAGTCTTCTGACGAACAGATTGTTTTTGAGTTGGATTCTGTCACCACCAGTGTGGAGGTGTTGAAAACGGAGGAGGAGGAAGGGGAGGGATTGGGGGAACAGGGAAAGGGGGTAAGAAATGGCCACTCTCCATCTGTCCTGCTTGAGAGATTCCTCACCGAAAGGGAGAGCGACATGGACCAGTGCCAGATCGAAATGAGAAACGATGAAGGACAGGTGAGTACTACAATAGGTGCCATTTATCAACCATTTGGTCTCCAGCCAAAAGTAGTTGTGCACTGAGAAATGCACTGCCACCTTACGATTCTGTATATCGTATTATACATGAATGGCTAAATGTATTGATGGATAAAATCAAGACCAAGGCAATACAGTCTCCCCGGTGAGTGTTATATGCAGAAACATTGCCTCTGAAGATTCCGTCATAAATGATCTGCTGCTTAAAATATGATACAAATGCAAATTGCATTTATTTTAAAACAAATAGTTACAGAAATAAGTTGTAACAATCCTATCAATTCAATGCATATGCTTACTATGAAAAGCCTAATATTAGTATACGTGTCTTGTATTTACAAGTGCACTAGATCTCAGCGCCATTTAAAATGTCACGGTGGTGGCGGTAACACTAGTTCTAGAAAGTGTTTGCATGTCGTTAATATTAACAGAAGACCATTCCCTGTGGCAAAAGAAAATGAACTGAAAAAAAGCTGCATTTTAACAAAACGTATCAATCTTTTTGACATTTCATAGGGATTAAAAAAAAAATTTTTTTTGAATTGAATCGCTACACAGGTATTCAAATGACCAGAAAGTCACGGTTTCAATATGTATTTATTTGGAACAACTATAGGTGGGAAGCACATAACTTAAATGCTTGTTTTACATTAACATTACTGCGCAAAAGGCCTGGGTTTACAAAATACTCCGGTACAAATACTTTTTGATTTTTCAATGCTTTGCATCTTGCTCGTTCTGTAACATGGACATTTTTTAAGTCATCTTTATGCAGTATGCCATTGTCGTCATCCAAAATCCCATAGCATTAAAGCCTACGGGACAGGATTGGTTCCTATAAAAAAATGTTGATGATAATCGAAACTTATCAGCATTGCTAATAAGAATCACCCTTTTCCAATTATACAAGCAACCGCTGGAGATGGTTGTACTACCAGTAAGGGTTGTTTGATAAGGGCAAGTGGATTTTAGATTAATACATTTTTAGAGTGCCTTTGTCAAAAATAGTTTTTTATTTTACTGATCATTCAAAACAATTGCTATAAAATGTCAGAATATGGTGATCTGTGAATCTATTGATATTAAATTCCTTCTTTGTTTAGGGTAGTTGCTCGTACCTTTACATGTTACTGCAATTATGAAGTGCTTATCGTCCAAACAGGTGGATAGCACATCCTTGGAGTTTGGAAGGGAAAGAGATCCAGGAAGTGATTGCAATGGGATGGTGGTGATGGAGGCTCTGAGAGGTCAGGTGATTAAGCTAGAGGCATACTCTGCTGAGTCCTGCTCAACAATCCCTCCTGCCAGGGAGAGAGCACCAGTGCCCAAGCGCCAGAGTTCCTGTGTGGAGCAACGTGGAGTTCAACTGTTTTTAGTTAAAGAGGAGGACCCTCTCGTATTGCATGAACCACAGGCTTTCCCCCGACATGAGCCAACAGAGTTGGGGGTGAAGGTAATGGGGACTGACCGCGACACATGTCTGGGTAAGTGCATGGGATTTTGCCATTTATAAAAGTATTTGTGTTCCATTTAAACAGTGTTTTGTCAGTGTTGTGATATGTGCTATCAATATACTTGATTCGTATATGGAAAAATTCTCCATTACAGACGCTGACGATGCATCGCAGGAGGATGGAGAGCAGAGAATGGACCAGGAAGGGCCAATTAGTGTATCTCCTTTGATTCTTGATGATGGAGGCAATAGTGAGCAGTGCATTGTTCTCCAAGTAAAAGAAGAGGAGCGAGAGGTTGAGTTGGGAACCTCACAGGGAGAACATGGTATTTCAGTCCTGGTGGTGTCTGGTGGACCAGGACTGGACCAGGATGTAGACCCAAATCAGACTGAGGATGAAGGTCCATTTTCAGCCATGGGGCCATATTCTGGCAGTGGTGAATTCTGTAAGTCGTAAAGTCATTGTATTAAATCCTTGATTTGCTGTTGATCAAAGAACTTAAAACTTGCCTAGGTATTGAAATAAAAACCTAGATGATACAGTGGCACATATTTTCTTATTCTTATCAATTCTATAGGGGTTTCTGTGCCCCCAGGGTGTGAGACGGAGTGCAGGGTGCCAGGAATTGCAGACCATGAGGGGGAGAGAGAGACATTGTCGGAAACGCAGCAGAATGTGTATGTTGGGACAAAAAAAGGTATATAGTGATTTTTAAACACTATACCCTATATATACATGGCAAAAACTTTAGAATAAAATAGTTAATCAAACATGGAATTGGCTATAGTTAAATCTTTGTTTAAATACAGCGTTGGCTTGCCCCCCTTCAAAAACATGCAGGCCTATGCCTTCCTTGAATGCACAGTCAAACCCCAGTATATAGTTCAACGCATTGCCGCCTTTCGTAATTAAACTGATAATTATTGATTAAGATGACCAATGTTGATTTATCCTCTCTGTTGAAGTGCACACAGAGCAGCAGAATGCACACGCACTTTTAGAATTCCTACTGCAGAGTTCTGATGCAGAAGAATCAGACAGTCTGGGAAATTCGGATTCTGAGCCAGAGGAGGGGGCCTTTGCCATGGCTCCTTGCCACGAGAAGAGCAGCTGTTTAAATCAACCTGACAAAGTCTCAAGTGGACAAAGTAGTTTCACCACAGCTTAGTAAGTCATCCTTCAAGTTTGCACCTCTAATCTGTAATATCTGGATTGTATGTGTGATTTATATGTTTCTACCTCTCGAGTTTTCTAATTTCATGCTAATTAGTTACTATATACTTTTGATACTTTGAATACTAGTTAAAACTGTAAAAATTTTCATGTAATTTTTGGTAATGTAGCTTTATAATGCAGCTGTTTAATAGGGCTCATAATATAACCAACCATTTAGTGCAAATACAATTACAAAAGAATACTAATTAATGAAATCCCCATAAACACACCCTTGGTTTTTATTTTTAACTTAACATTAATTTTATTTTGTGATATGGGCTGGAATCTTGGATTACAAATACTGGGTTTGGCAATCGCACTTGGCAGGATTGGTATCAACAAAATGCTTTAAAAGGTTACTTGGTTACAGTTGCTATGAAGATTTTGCTCTACTTTTTAACAATCCCAGGGCAATGCCACTTTGACTGACATAGTTACGATGGCTAATCTCTGATTAGGTTAGGGTGTAAAGTTAGTAAAGTGTCAGTTATGTCATTGTGATATGCCCACATACAGCTGGTTATAGGTTGACAAAACGTAAAGCTCCAAAAAGGTTTTTTTTCAATGATCCCTTTCGAGCCATACTCAATTCTGTATCCCTACTCAGAAACACAGAACATTCTACTTTAAATTTGTTTGGGTCTTCCTGCTTTTCCACTGTTAAATATCCAGGTGAGACCCCATATCCTTTTCACCCAAAACTGTTCACGCGTATCTTGGATAAATGGATGCCAACAGTTAATAGTCTTATTTATGTTTTTCCCTTACGCTTTCTGGCTGTACTCACTCAGTTTCCTGGCCCAAGGGAAGCGTGCTGATGCAATTGCTGATGGACCTGGAGGACAAAAAGAGGAGTGGACACCCATTAAGTATTTCTCCCAGTATTTGGACTGGGAATCATGGGAAGAAATTTCCCATTGCAACCCTGCCTGGTCTGACACCCAAAAATCAGTTACGGCTAAGGAGGTGGCCCAGTTTGTTGGAATCCACATTGCAATGGGAACTCTGAAGGTTAGTGCTTTTAAAATGAAATGTTCATACCTGTATTAAAATATCGTATTTTAATCCATATCTAAACCCGTTTGTTTCCTGCCACTAAAAATGTATACTTATGTATGTACCAAATGCACGTGTCCATTTAGTTTCCAAATGATCAACTTTCCATGCCTGTCCCTCTATATCCCAAAGTTTCCTGATGTGAAGCTGTACTGGCAGGACCTCACCAGGGTACCCTTGGTTGCGGACGCCATGCCTGCTGCCCGCTTCTTCCAGCTGGCGAGGAAGCTGAGATTGGCCCGTCAAGTTGGGGAGTCTGAGACTCCTAGCGACATGCAAACTTGTGGGAATAGCGGTAGGGAAAATGGGGACAAAAATACTCAGTCGTTGGCCTGCGTTACTGATGTAGAGAGATCAGAACACCCATTTAGAAATAAACACTCCGACGTATTGGGAGCAGCTGTCTGTATAGAGGGTGTAAACACCACTGGCAGTTTTAGGACCATGGGCAATGTTACTCAAAGCACAACAACCACACATAGGCTTAGAGATGATGTAAATACGGGGAGACCTGGAAACTCAAAGCATTGTGACTCGCTTAATATCGCACACTTTTCTGCTGGCTGTCAGACTGTTTCAACAAGGAGTGGTTATAACCACAACACTCGTAGTCGCACCCATAAAGCTCAAAGACTAGGTCAGGCTTCCAGTGTCGTGACTTTAGGGGACAAAAGTGAGCTTGACAACTCTTCAAACTCAAATCACAACATGCAGACATCTGAGGACATGAGCAAGAAAATTAATAACGGCACAAAAAATACTGACCCCTTGTGGAGGGTTAGAACATTGCTAGAAAGAGTTCGCAGTGGCTGCTTGGCGCAGAGTCGAGAAGGGAACTATGGGGTGGATCAGTACCTTCTACACCTGGGAAATGAAATGAGGAAGTCTCCCAGCACCAGCCCTATGTTGCACTGTGCCGTCCTGGTCGGAGCTAATGGGTTAACTCTGGATTTTAATTTGAGTCTGGACAATTCCAACAGTGAAGAAATGGTAGAGAAAATGGTCCCCATAAATAAAGACAACAAAGAGAGAGCTGTATTTCTCTGCAAGGAGGAACTTTCTACCCCTTCCATGTTGGAGAGCCTCCTGTTAGCTGGTATCAGAAGTGCAGGCAAGGTTGGAGGAGTGAGGGGAGGAATGGGTGATGAATTTGTGAGCTCTGATGGAAAATTGAATTTATTCCGTTACAAGCAAGGTTTTATCCTGTCTACTTTAAGAAAGAGGCAATCGCAATCATTCTCGGTCATCGAGGACTTTGAAGGAACACTAAAGGTCATTCAACTAAACAGAGAAATGCTAAACCTTTACCGCACTCCACTTTCAGCTTCCTCTCCTGCATGCTGGCCTCAGCTGGTCCTTTGGCATCTCATTGATATTGCTCTGCTAAACTCATGGCTACAGTATAAACTACATCACCGTCATTCAACTAAGCCTTTGACACTCATTGCGTTTCGATTGGAGGTAGCCAAAGCATTGATCCTCTCAAATGGCTCCAATGCCCCCAACTCGGCACCTCCCCGTCCTCCCGCTCCAACCATGCCTAGTCAAGACAATTCCATGTCTCCATCACCCTCGCCCTCCCCCTACCCTTCTGCTCCTACCCCAGACACCATAACTAGGTATGATGGTCTCGGCCACTGGCCAGAACAGTTGGCAGAGGGTGATGGGGGTAGGTGCCAGTTTGGTGGCTGTGAACGAACATCGCGGGTGCGGTGCCTAAAATGTTGTGTTTTTCTTTGCATTTCTCAAAACAGCAACTGTTTCCTTAAGTTTCACTGCAAGACAAGTATCTAAGGCTGAATTGCCCCACACCGTACTGATGTCTTTTTGTGTCATATTTGGTATTTTAAAATTAAGCGGCT
The DNA here is from genome assembly GCA_025775045.1 of Hiodon tergisus. Lineage (NCBI taxonomy): Eukaryota > Metazoa > Chordata > Actinopteri > Hiodontiformes > Hiodontidae > Hiodon > Hiodon tergisus. Next base: position 14,279 of record JAOVYW010065749.1, read on the forward strand.
GCAATTGTGCTGAAAATTAGATAAATGTTGAGCATATTGTTAAACATTGTTAAATTCTGTAGGTCATGCTTCTTCAAACTAGCAAATATCTGCATCAATTTCTGCATCTGAAATGGCATGAATAAACAAACTTAACTTTTAAACTGTGTGTGGATATAAAGTATTGTAAGGGGTTATGTTTTTTTTTTCCTCCTCCGTGATAAAATGTGAATAAATATTTACGGCTACGCAAGTTTATTTCTTTTATTTTTTGTGCACATGTAGTTGAGAACTATACCAAACATTGGGGACAAGCGACATAGAGAAATGTACACACCAATTACTTGGATCTGAAAATTTCTGCATTAAATTTTAAACCTTGCAGTTGACAAACTGAAAGAGATAACACGCAGGGCTTTCAATGCCGTAAAACAAATTTACAAGCGAACCAATCACTCTCTATGCCAGTGAAGTATGGGGTATTTTTTTACAAAGCAGGATTTTGCACAATGGGACAAACACCCAATTGAAACTCATGCATAGTTATGTAAAAGAAAAACAATGTATGCAGAGCAGAATTATGCCAATATCCATGTATAATCAAAATACAACTACAATTTTGGAAACACTTAAAAAAATAGTGGCTCCCCTGCTCATATAACAACGAAGTCCTGCATACCCAAGATGAGAGCAAAGAGGCCTCTCATCCAACTAGTCCTGAGGCTTAGTTCAGTTGCCAATGTTAATACACGGCCTCATGACCACAAAATGATCAAGAAGTCAATTGGAGTAGAGCTATAACGAATAAAAAATAAACTGCGTGGCCTATTGCGACACCGAAACACGACTTTGATGTAAAATGCTGTGCTATTGGGCCCCAAAAAGATTCCCTCTTGTCCATGGAGAATTATATAAAATCGAGAACAACCTTGAGAAAAGTATGCTCGGGTAGCACAGCCCAGCCATTGAAGAAGGCAGGAAAACACGGCTGCCAACATTAAAACCTAAGCCAAATCGATGCACAGAACTTACTAATATTTTTTCCCAAATATTATTTATATATTACTGGTCTGAATGTTCAACATTGAGATTGAATGCTGTGGCAACACGAAGTGTAACTTTGTCCTTGCCAGAAAAAGCTAATTGAATAGAAATTTAAACCTAAGCCAAATAAAGGTAGAATTTATCCGTCCATTTAGGGGACTGATGGTAGAAACCACGACCGAGGTTGCTACCTATCTAGGTGATTAGGGTCAGTTCGCTAAGTGAGAAGTGACCGTGTTACAACCTTACGACCAGCCTACTACCCTGGTATAGCGGAAGAGCGGAAACGTTTCAAGCACAATACAGCATTATGCATTCGTTACAACGCTAGAATATGAAAAAGCATGATACAGTTGTGAAGCTGTCTCCAGTAATATGAGGAAAACAAACTTTAAGCACCTCGTATAGGTTGATTGCGGAATTAATTTTTGTTCAGTAAATCAGGTGGAGTAAAATTTAGCTATATATATAAATTTGAATGCATTTAAAATGTTCAAAACTTAAATGCTTCAATACATGTAGACATTTACCTACAAAGTCGTCGGCTGGCCGTCTGACAAATCGAAATATACCCTTGTCATGTGACTGGGGTCAGGGGTCCATTCACAAGGCTGACTTCACCGCACTGAATCTTCTGTGTAAGGTAAGTGGCGCTCATTACCGTAATTTTTTATTTCCCCTGCATTTATGCAGTTAGGTTGTAATTCAGTTTAAAACGTGGTGAAGATGCTTAGAATACGTGTGTATTTTCGAGGTTTTCATTGTTGTTTCTGTTTTGGAAAAAAATCCGTAACAGCCGACTTCCCTCTTTTGTGAACCAGGCTACTTTAAGTTTCACTTCGAACTTGCTAAGGTTTTATAACCTATCGTATATTTTGACCTTGTTTTCATTGCAGAATGCTTGTTTACACAGTGTTCTACAATTCTAAACTATAGAAATCTACGAGATTGTTTTGTTTGCACATATTCTTTATTATTATTTTAAACGAAGGAAGCTAAATGTTTCGTGTTCACGTAAAAAGAGGCCTAGTGGAGTTTGGGGCCTGCTAAAACATGTTAAACTACACGGCATGATTAATCAAGCACCCTATATTTTGGTAGGTAACATGCCAGCTAGCTAATGGGATAACGTTGATACCAAACGGCAATAACATGCATCCTTTTGTATGTATTATGAATTATCTTTCTTGTCTTCGTAGTCTGCTAACTTGGATTTTGAACCAGCAAAGGTGGTTTTCGCTTAATCGAAATTTGGTCTGTTCTCATCCCTCGATTGTTGTGCTAGCTAGACGTTTTTGCTAAATCTGTGGTTACGGGTTTGCTTATTGTTTTTGCCTTAATTCATGCAATATAGGTTGCTTCTTGATAAGTTTTTAAAATGTTCATACCCTGGAAGCAGGGACAGGTTCTGTTTATTGAGCAATTTTCAAGATCGGAGGACGACTTCTACTTACGTGCGTTTTTAGCGGCACATTCGCCAAATAAGTTCTGTAATTTGTAAATTTAATATGATTCAGTCCTTCGATGTGTTATAACCATAACGAGAAAAGGTAATACATTTTTAAAAGTGGGTAATGAAACAACATAATTTAAGTTGCAATGGATCCTCCTTTATTTTTGTCACTTCGCTTCTGCGATCTGTTGATCACGTTGATGGCACAGTGAGCGAGTATGTGCATGCTTTTATTTTATCTTATTTTTGGGGTTTTTTGGTAGGATGGACTCGGACATGCTGAAAATAGAGCAGGTGGTGATGGGGGAGGGAACGACTGCCAACCCGACGGAGCTGGCCCCCGATGAGCCTGCAGAGCCCTACACCACCCTCATCATCCAGGATCCACCCGCCGCCTCCATCATCCAGCCCTGTGAGTGAGAATGCCTCTAATGGGATCTCAGGCACGATATTTGTGTGTGCCACAGGAACTGAAAACTTTGGTGCCTCACTTTAGTCAGTAGGTGTAGTTGAATTTCTTTTGGGTATGATTGTTTGGTGCCACCTGTAGGAGCTAATTTCCCAAACCACAAGATGAAATCTGTGGGGATTTTATCTTCAGTTGCAGCTTAAATTATGGGAAGACTGGAAATTAGTGATGTCTCCCCTCATTTTGGCTCTTTTTGCTTTCCAGCAATTGTGCTGCATGGCAATATACAGTTTGAAAGTATATGCAGCACATTCAATCATTTATTGGGAAGAATGAGATCTCAATTAATGTGTCCGTTCCTGTCAGTTTTCAGGTATGACTTTATGTAAGCTTGCTGGCTCCAGTAGGTGCCACTTTTTTTTATCCCTTAACTCTGTTTGCAGACCAGCATGAGAACCTTCAATGCTTCCAGTGCTTCATCACATTCTGTAACTCCAAAGCAAAGGAGAGGCACATGAAGAAAAGCCACCGTGAGGAGTACAAGCAGCAGCTGCAGCAGGTATGTCCAAACATGACAAACTGCAGGCAGTTTTGTGAAGTTGTGCATTTGGTATTGTGCTATGTAGAGCTGTAAATGTAATTTACATCATCATGTATTGTCTTTCGTTGGTTGTTGGTCAGTGCGACACACTTTTCACCTGCTACGTGTGTGATCGCACCTTCTCATCGTCTGAGGAGCTTACTCAGCACCAGGCCTCACACAACAAGGAAGACAAGCCCTTTAAGTGCCCCCATTGCCAAGAGAGCTTCCGGACCTTCTCTGAAGTGAGTAGGGAGGTTGATAAGCTTGTGGAGGAAGGAGAACAAGACAGTTATGGAAACTGTGGGAGCTCCACTAGAAAGGTTTTAAGTTAAATGTAATTTCAAATGCTTTATATCAGGACAAAAAAAAGTCCTTTTGCAGAAGCGGAGGTTCTTCCTTTTCATATCTTTTTTTATGCCTGTGTCTACAGTAATGGCCCGTTAAACTTAGCCAGGTCTGTTTTCTCTCTTGGTTTTTAATTTTTTATTATGATTGCATTCTGTGTCCCAGCTAACATCTCACCGGCGGCAAGTGTGTCCAGAAAGGCAATTTGTGTGCCGAGACTGTGGGGAGACCTTTCGCGGCCCAGCTCTGTTGCGCAACCACCGCCTTGCCCACCATCCTCCACGCCCTGAGGCTGACCGAGAGGAGGGTGATGATGGAACCAAGACCCACCGATGTGGAAAGTGTGGCCGAGGTTTTGAAGAGGAGGCAGAGCTCCTTCAGCACCAGGAAAACCACGCAGGGGACCAGCACTGTAATGGCAGTGCCCCAGCCAAGAGACGGGGTCGCCCTCCCAAAACTGAGGAAACGATTGACGGGGACAAGAAAGGAAAGCGGAGAAAGAAGAAGAGCGAAGGCGAGGGTGGAGAGGAATCTGGAGCCAGCAACCACGCTCCTGTGGCCACGTTAGCTGGTTCTGAGGGCAAAGGAAAAGGAGGCGGCAGACGGGGACGTCCCCCTAAGTGTGTCCAGGAATCCGGGGCCGAGTCACAGCAAGACCAAGTGGAGGAGAAAAAGCAGGAGGCTAGCTCTCCCCCTTCTCGCCAGCACCCCTGCCCCGACTGTGAGCTCTCGTTCCCGGCTATAGCTCAGCTCCGAGTTCACAAAAAGGAGAAGCACAGCCGGCCACCTCCGCGAAAGGCCCATGCATGTGGTGAGTGCGAGGAGAGCTTCAGCCGGCCAGAGCAGCTTGAGGCGCACATGGCCCGGGCCCACCGCGCAGGACGCCATGCCTGCCCCACTTGTGGGAAGAGCTTTGGTAGGGAGAGCAACCTGAAGGCTCACCTGCAGACACATGCTGAGGAAGGAAAAGCTGCAGAGGGAGGGAAGAGATAATTTGGGAGAGGGGGGTCTTACTGAAAGGGAGGGTGAAATGAATGTGGGAGTGGTTTGGGTTAGACTTTAGAAGTGGTCAAAAGGGGTTTGTACTGTGCGATGGAAAGCAGGATTTTAATGTGTTTGTTTTAGAGGGAGGGACTGATGTTGGATTAAGCGGATATTGTAACATTGGTTTCAGTTATTTGGAATCGTCCTATTCAAAGGAGTTTTTTGGTTAGCTGATGCTACTGAGTTATTTTTAAGAGTGTCTGTGTATATGTCTGGGTGGGGGTTACTTTTTTAAAAAAATGAATAGAAGATGTTAAGCAAATCTTGTGAAGGATTAATTGAACAACCTTCAATTTGGAGCTGTAAAAACAACCCACCAAACACACAGCTATGGTTTGCCGAGTTAAGGAAATGTCAGTGAACCCATTTCATCAAATTCCACTGTGGGGAGGAGGGCAAGTAGTTTAACTGTTCATATTTTATTTGATTTATATTTTTTATCATGATTTATGTGTGCTTTTAAAAAAAAAAAAATTTTTTTTTTTTAGAATTGGGTAAGTAGCTTCCAGGTTGTCTGAAATAAGGAACCTTTAATTTCTTTTTGGTTTTAACTTATTAAAAATAAACTAGTCTGTCTATATCACCAAGTTCTATAGTAGCACATTAATGGGCTCTATTATTGGAACATTTTCAGTCTGTGAAGCAATTTGCAGTTGAAGTGAAGGCCAACACCGAAAATTGAGATTGAATGGCTTTGGCGAGTTTGACATTTGTGAGAGTGTGTGGCAAGTCTGATACATTAGAGGTTTAGTTAGGCAAAACAATTTAAATTATAAACCCCAAACTGAATATAATTTAAATGTAATGTTTTAATTGACTTTAATCGAATTCCAGAGTGCAAATCTTAACCTTTTTTTGTTGACATTTTTCCACCACTTGTTGGTGGGGGAAACATCTTGCATGTTTACCTTGTATCTTTTACAGAAGGACTTTGACTAATGTTTTTGTTCATTTTACCCCTTGTGAAAACGGGAATACCACTGGAAAAAAGTTTGCCCAATATAAACAATTTACCCCCCATCCACTCAGTTGCTACCAAGTCTCCTCATAATTTTTACACTGGAACTTACAATTGAAATAACATTGTCATATGCCAAGTTCAGAGAAAAAGATGAAGCTGAAAAGAAATTTTTCACCAAAGCAAGCTACAACAGAAACCTGGAAGATTTGTCAGTTTGTTGTTAATTTTTTTATTTTTCTTCTTTGTAACAACTGACGGTATGCGAACGGCATCGCTGTTCTCTATGCCAATATGTTGTAATTAAAGGAAATGGCCTAAGGGTCCGCTACAGATGAAATTCTTTTCGTTTTTGTTATTAATGATTTGGAGCACTTGTATAAAACTTTCAGTTCCTACTAAAGTAATAAAAATGAAATATTTTGCTGTGTGACAGTATCGCTTTCGCGTTGCACACATGCGAAAGCATTCGGGAATGCCACATGTTTAAAAAGAGAAAAGAATACTTTATTATACGAAGTTTTCAAAATTTATTACGTCTCCACTAAACTCCATTAAACTCCACTCTCGAAGCGTTTTTGATCGCTTATTAGGTAATCTTTCTTTTATACAGTTTGATTGGAGTGAATATTTTGCGACGTTTTACAGATGTAAAGGTGTCCGTGAAGATGCTTTTTTTTCCTGGTATCGGACATAACATTTAGCTGTATGCTTCATATAGCTATTTCTCACTGTTTGTTCGAAGTTTTATAGCTTTTACAAAACTGCCAATGGCGCCCCACGTTTCTGAATCTTAGACATGGCTTGCTTAGCCACTGGAAGAAGCTAAAATGCAATAAACTTTAACTTGTTACAGCTGTAGGCGCTGATTACGTAGAGCTCTATTCCAATAAAAGCAAAGATAATAAATATTTGTAAATCGTTTTCTTGCGCTGTGTGGTTGCCACCGCCAGGCATGTCTGGTTATCCGCATTCAAAATATTTAAATATAAAATACTTGCCTAGCAGTTATTTGAGTTCTAGTATGTCTCCTTTGTTCTGCAATTCTTGTTTGCTTTTTCTGTTGATTGGACTCTGCAGATATTTTACCAATGTGAATTGCTGGTCTTCTTTCCAAGAATGGAATTGATGGGTTGCTTGTAATTTATGCAATCCTGTTTTAAAACAACTGAATGTCCTTGCAGGCGATTGCTTAGTGTCATCCTCATCCGCATCTTCTACTACTTTCTTAGAGCAGGCTGAGGCAGCCAAGCAGCACTGGTACCAGTGGTTGGATGAGACATCACTCACCTTGCTGTGGCAATTGTGCAGTGCCCCGGGTTGCAGTCTGTCCAATAATCCAGTCATAATAAGTCTTCATTGCTCACACAACATCCTTGTTTATGGTTGGGGGGGGGGGGGGGGGGGGGGGGGGGGGGGGGGGGGGGGGGGGGGGGGGGGGGGGGGG